>JAODAL010011226.1:0-100989 GCA_025379985.1 Phyllomedusa bahiana | reverse complement strand
TGTACTGTCAGATGGCAGGGCCCCCAATTTTTTAGTAAACCACCTCCTATTTTGTAACATGAGGCCATTGTAAACTTAGCACTTCTAACCCTTCGTTTCACCCATACACCCTAATAATTGTAAGCTTTGCGAGCAGGACCCTCACCCCCTTGTGTTCATCTGTAATACGCGGATATGTTGGCGCTATATAAATAAAGATTATTATTATATTGGCTGCTTTACCAGTCTTTTATCTTCTTCTTTGAGAGGGTTTGTTGGCATCTCTGCTATTGTTTACTAAACCACACACATAAAAAAAGTTGTGCTGATGGGTTGTCATGACCTAATAAAGAGATTTTGCCACTTCACAACAAACCGGCCTCCGAGAACGGGTAAGGGCGGGCGGGGCATTTTCCCCTTTTCATTTCAGGGCAGTTCCCAAATATAGCGAGCAAGTAGCAAAACTTTATTTGAAACTCCCTTAGACATGAAATGGGGAGGGGAGGGCTGGTCGGCCATCTCCCCATTACTAAAAATGGCCTCAGGGAGTTTGTAAAGTGGCAAAACACCTTTTAAGGCCTTCAGGTCTATCTTCTTAATAGTTCTATTACTCCCCGCCTAAGGGTCTGTCTACAAAACAAGCATTTAAAAAACCTGTAATAGGTTATGCCCCCTTGCTGGGGCAGCAAAAGCCAGGTCAGACCTGCGTTCCAGGGGTTTTTCCCCTTTTTCTTAAGATGTGTAGTTTTCAGTTTTTAATGCTCAAATCTGCTTTCGCTAGAAAAGAGTCAGCCCTTTTTAAAAACCCCGCCCCCTGAGGCTAGCCCCCCCCACTGGCAGTTATTCACATGTTTCTACTATTAAAAGCAATAGGTTTATCTTTTGAGGGGGGGGGGCTAGCCTCAAGTGGGGGGGTTTTAAAATGCGGGGGACTCTTTTCTGGTAAAAAGTGGGGTTTGGCACTAAAAATCAAACTCCAGCATTTACAGAATAAGGGACAAGCCTGGAAAAAGCAGGTCGACACTAGCTTGTGCTGTCCCAAAGGGAGGCTAAAAAATATGTGACAGGTTCCCTTTTAAAGTTGGATTTTTACGCAGATTTGAGTTTTAAAAACCGTAAACATCCAACTGTAAACCATCCCCCTGACCTAATTTTTTCCCCTCAACCCACGACTTTCTTGAAGCGGGGTTTCAAAAAAAGCCATGTTTTTCAAAAAACCCGAAGTTATTCAATAATCCGCCATATTTTAGGTAAAATAAATGCGTCCCAAACCTTTCTATGTTGGATCCGTGTTCAAAACCCCATTGCGTTTTCTGACTGTAAACCGGTTGTAAAAACATTACCTAAAATCTACAATACAAACAGTCAATATACTCGTCAGACTGCGCGGTTTTGGAATCAGAAACCCAAAAAAATTTTTGAATACGCCTTAAAGTACCCTTTAAAAGGGGGGTCTCCCTACAGAGTTTCATGGAGCTGAAGAAAAACTCTGTCACTTCCTGCTCAGACTGTCGTAATTTGCATACAGCCCGTGGTGTATTCAAACCTGTGTTTTCATTTGCTAAAAGTTTAAAGGGGAACCGTCAATAGTTTATGCCCCCCCCTGAGGGCGCAAAAGGGTAGTGCAGACCCGTGTCCCCGCGCGGGTCCCTTTTTCGTAAGATGCAGCAGTTTTAGGATTTTACCCTCAAATTTATTCATGACAGGGCAGCCCCCCACCAAAGGCGCCCCGCCCCCTGGCAGTTATTCACATGTTTTTACCCATTCAAAGTAATAGTTTGTCAGTTGGGGTGGGCGGGGCTAGCCCGATTGGCCCGGGTTTTTGAAAAAACGATCTTTAAAGGACTTTTGAATGACTTTTTGGGTTTGAAAACTGCAGATTTGAGATTAAATACAAAAAAACTACAGCATCTTTAAGAAAAGGGAACAGCGTGGAAACACAGGTCTGACACTAGTTGTGCTGCCCTCGCAAGGGGGGCATAATCTAGTACGGTTCTTTTTAAGTTACTCAGATCTCTCCAGAAAAGCAGCAGGTTTTTTACTGATCCTCAAAAAAAGCCCTAATTAGTGCTGTTACTTAGATAAAAAAGCTTTTTTACCCGGCCAGCACAGATTTCCGCGACCTGTGTGATGACTCACCCCCCCGCTTTCACATAAACAAACAGCAGGGGGGGGAGATGTTTTCAGGTCGGTCACTGAGGGAAAGAAATAGCCCGGGGGGGATAAAATTTACTTTTATTTTTTAACAAAAACAATGACCAAAGCAATTTAAAATTGGGAAAAAAAAAAGCTTTATTTTGGTTCCCTACATTTTAAAGCTATTCTTTTTTAGCGAGACAACCCTTTAAAGACCGTATTAAAACAATATTCTGCAATAACAAGATTGAGAATAGTGTATGAGGGATTCCAAACCGAGTACCTAAAAGGGCTTTTGGGGGACATGTCGAAAACGTGCCAGCCAGTTTCAGGCGCATTAAATGAGTGTATATTGCGCCTGAAGGAATGAACCTGTCAAAAATCTACCGTGTGGTATAGTATGATTGATGCGCCTAATCTAGTTGCATAGCATAATTTAGGCACATTCAAATGTGTCAGGCTGGGTATAAAGCCAAGTTTGTGTATGACAGTTTAAAATTTTATAGAGAATAGGGCGCCAACTCTTTTTTGGGAAAATACACTAAAAAAATTCGCATCCTAAAGAGAAATGTCCCCTAATTGTTTCAGCAAAAAAAAGTTTTAAAATTCTGGAGAAACAAAGTAAATATATTTAAAACGCCCTCTTTTGTCATTTTACAGATCAAAAAAGTCAAAAATATTTTAAAAACTGATATGTAGTGTCCGTCAAAAAAATTTAACTTATTTTTCCTGTGTTTGAAAAAAGTCAAATGTCAGCCTAAAAAAGATGAAATAAAGGCTATCAAAAAACCCATTATCCCAAAAAGTTATCGAACGGGTTCCCGGGGCTTATTCACGGCGTGATTGTGGGGTTTTTCCCCCGGCAATTACGCCTTTTGTGCCCCGAAGGGGGGGGGGGGGCAGCCCCCGGCCCCCATAGCTCATTATTCACGGCGTATATGCCGGAATATTGGCAGTCAATCTCCCCCCGCGGCGTTTTGAGGGGGAAAGGAGGAGAGAAGTGGAAATCCATAGTTTTCTGTAGAATGTGGTTACCGTAATGAGGGGACGTACCCCCCATATTTGACGCATTTTGGGGCCGCGAATTAGGGCTGAATTACATCCAGTCATTCCCGTGTGAACAAGTTGAACACATTTTAGCCTGCAAAAAAACGAGCCCTCACTTAGAAGTACTAAAGCATATGGAAAACTCTACAAAATTTGGTGTCGCTGGAATTGTACCAAACTGCAGAATACAGAAAACATCATTTGCACCAAACGTTGAAATCCATAAAATTCTAAACCCCCACAAAAATGGGTATGCACAATTGCCTTTGTTTTCACACCCAAACCCAAAATTTTTATTATTTTGGGGGGGGGGGTCTTGAGTAATATAGATAGGGGGGGGGGGGTCGAAGTACATCTTGTCCTGCAAAAAAAAAAAAAAAAAAAATGCCCTCGTTTGTCCTCATGTAGATTAAAAAATGAAAAATGTATGGCTCTTGGAAGGTGGGGAGGTAAAAACAATTGCAAAGTAAATAAAAATCCCTGGGGCAAGAAGAAATTAAAGGAGTTGTCTGATGGAAATTGGCTGTGCTGGTTAAAGAGAAAAAAAGCAAATGAGAGTGTGATACTTATTACCTGTCCCCCGCTGCCACCGCTGTAGAGCTCTCCAGGATCCGCCCCACTTCACTTCTGGGTTCTTGTCTCAAGATGCAGAAGAGGCTCCCACTCCATTCACTCTGTAGTGGCAGCGGAGGGATAGGTAGGAAAGTGTAACTTTTTTTTTGTTTTGTTCTTAACCGGCTTATGCACCATTTCTAATTTTTTTTTATTTTTTTATCTGCCAGACAACTTCTTTAAGTTTTTGAATGTAGAAAATGATTTTTTTATGGTCTGTCAGGATGCAGAGAGAGATTAGATTGAAGCACAAAGTATATTCGAAATTTGCATAAATTAGCTTTATTGACATAACGATAGACGACCCCTTTTAAAGGAACATTTAGAACGTCACACATTCATTCATTCTTTTCTTCTATTTTTCTCCATTGTTTGTTCTTCCCCGTCCTCTGCTTTGCAGCTACTTTACTTTCTGTGCAGGTGGAATTGGTAAATTAGAAGTCCTTGCGGCTCCTTTCCCGTCTAGGTCTGCTGCCCTTTCCCATGATATCGGGGGTCATGCTTGGTTGAATCCCATCCATCCTGACTTCCACAAATTGGCTTCTTAGAAACCAATTGTTGACCTCTTCCTTCCTTGCAAAGTATTATTTGTTTTTTTTTATCAGATTAAGAACATATTTCAGGCATCCGACGCGTTATTGCTAGTAGCGACCTTTTATTTGATGATTTTTTTTTTTTTTTGTTGCTATTTCTATTTAGGCCTATTTAATATTGTCTTAAAGGGGTTGTCTGATTATTAGCTAATATGCTGTTCACTGCTGTGGAGACACCCACAGCTTTACCAAGCAGAGACAGGAGGCATGAATCTAAAACACATTCCCTTAGAACTTGTCCTGTACTGCTCTTACATGTTTTAGTGAGGTGCAGGCAGTGATTGGTGGTCTTTAGTGCTGCTCTACAGTACAGTGCGGTACTAAATGTCCTGTACTGCTCTTACATGTGCCAGGATGATCAGCTTCTTTGGGCGCTAGGTGACATCCCCATTTTCTGGTCCATTGTGTATAAAGTCCATGACCCAAAGAAGCTCCTGTTCTCATCATAGAAAGTGAAATCCAGCTTTCAGCAGTGTGATGGCTTGGGCATGCATGGCTGCCAGTAGCACTGGGTCACTAGTGTTTATTAATGATGTGACAGGACAGAAGCAGCCGGGTGAATTCTGAGGTATTCAGAGACTTACTGTGTGCTCAAATCCAGCCAAATGCAGCCAAACTGATTGGTCGGCGAGTCATAATACAGATGGACAATGACCCTAAACATAAAGCCAAAGCAACCCAGGAGCAAATAAGTGGAATATTCTTGAATGGCCGAGTCAGTCATCTGATCTCAACCCAGTTGAGCAGCATTTCACTTGTTAAAGATTAAACTTCAGACAGACAGGCCACAAACAAACAGTAAATGAAAACCGCTGCAGTAAACGCAGGGCATTACAAAGGAGGAGACCCAGCGTCTGGTGATGTCCATGAGTTCAATACTTCAGGCCGTCATTGCCAACAAAGGGTTTTCAACCAAGTATTAGAAATTAACATTTTACTTGCAATTATTTCATTTGTCCAATTACTTATGGTCCCTTTAAAAACTGGGCAGCAAATGCTAAGGAGCTGAAACTCCTAAACCCTTCATCTAATTTTAATGTGGATCCCCTTAAATGAAAGCTAAAAATCTGGACTTTATGTCCTTGTCCATTATATAACTATAACTTGAATACTGTATGTTTCAATAAACAGGTACAAAAAGCAAAATTTGTGTCCGTGTCCAAATATATATGGACCTAAGTGTATGAAGTGCACATATTTTATAGAAGCAGAAGCTATTGATTCAGATTGATTAATAACCCAGGTAACGCTGAGAGTGACAGCCTAGGTGCACCCTTTGCAGTTCCTTGGTGGTGATAGACACTGCAGGGTCTCCAGTGAGGGACTGATAAGTGTTACAGCTGTCAGGAAAGGTTCCTTGAGGAATCAAAGTGATGACATGTTGATGCTGGATGGAGACTGGAGGGCTCTTTGGCTTCTCTCAGTTCCTTTATCAGGATGCAGAGCCAATTTTAGCTAATCATGCAGAGTGATGACCGCACTGCATGAGAAAGTTGCTGTATTTAACTTTTTGTTGTAGACCGTAGCCTTGTAAGCTCAGTATTTGGACTGTGACTCTAATTTCAACACTTATAGGGGTGTTATCGTTTCATTAAATGGTCTTCAGAATAAGGGGACAGTGAAAACAAGCAACTTTGCAATTGGATGTCATTAGCAAAGCTGCCTTGTTCTCACAGTGTCCCTTGTCTTGTGTTTTTTATTTACACTGATATCCAGTGTGGGTCGAATCCCTCCTGATCCCTCCTCCTTGCAATTCACTAGCTGAGAGCTCATTTACATTCTGTACAGCCCCTGGGTCGGTTCACGGAGCTGTGTCTCTGACTCAGAGGTAGGGGCCGTAGCATTTTCTGTCTCCACACCTCGCAGAAACAGACTGCAGCAGAGTGTACAAGGAGACAACATGTCCGTTTTGTCCCTGGGCCTAACTCTCCTGCATACACGCAGATCTGTGCCGTTCTTAGAAAGCTGTAATACATCTCCAGCTGTGAGAGATCAGTGCTCAGATTAGATTGAATGCAGCCTGTGGTATGTATACAGCTCTTATAAAATAAGACTGATAGGGAGAGACACAGTGACATGTGGACTCAAAGGGGGGAGGGGGGGGGGAGGTCTCGGGAGCCAGCAGTGAAGGGGGGATGATGTCATCCAGCTGGGAGGGGAAGAAACGCCCCTGCATTCACAGAGCTGGGAAGCTAAGAGAAGTGTGACTCAGCCGAAGTAAGGAAGCGATACATCCCCTTTAACCTTCATACACTACTCCAGTGGATGTGACACACAGCCAGCTATATTTCAGATGGAAGTGGACTTTTCTGTTAATTGGACAGAGTAACATAGACCTCACCAGATGCTAAGCTTTCCCATCGAGGTGCATTGCCCATTATTTACTGCAAGGGTGGTTTACTTTATATTAATATTATCTATGATCTGTATCGTTGGAAATCATGCAATTTTTGAATAAAAAATTCTGCTCTTGTACCTCTCTTAGGCCAGTGTAGAAGGCCTCGATCTAGGTATAAGAAAAATGGCACAGCCCACATTCCTGTACATCCTAATGGCTCCCAAGGAATAAACATGGCGTCAGTCATGGGACCTCCTGGCAGTCAACTAGCAGCAGGGTCACATGACATCTATCTTAATAGGAATAATGGCGGAAAAATTATTATTAATATGGTTATTCCAGCAGTTACTTGTATAAGGAATGTCCCTCTAAAATTCACTGTGTTAAAACAAAGAAAAAAAAGAGACACACAGAAGAATGGGCAAGCAGTTTCTCCACAGACACTGACAGACATAAGACTCTGCTGGAGGAAGTAATACTGGAGAAGTTCTGCTCCTCCATACACTACGGTTACCTGGATACCAGGGTCACATGACCTGTGTGGTGTCACATGATACGACACTGCTGGAGGTAGTAATACTGGAGAAGTTCTGCACTCCATACACTACGGTTAACTGGATACCAGGGTCACATGACCTGTGTTATGGTCAAAAGATAAGACCATGCTGGAGGTAGAAATACTGGAGAAGTTCTGCTCCTCCATACACTACTGTTACGTGGATACCAGGGTCACATGACCTGTGTGGTGGTCACATGATAAGATGCTGCTGGAGGTAGTAATGCTGGAGAAGTTCTGCTCCTCCATACACTACTGTTACCTGGATACCAGGGTCACATGACCTGTGTGGTGGTCACATAAGACGCTGCTGGAGCTGGTAATACTGTAATAGGTATTAATACTAGCGCCGCCCTCAGCATTCACTTTCATGGCCGGATCGCACCCAGCAACGAGTGGCAGGCGAAGAGAATTGTCTGTAACAGACTATACCTTTAAGTTAGTTAAACAAAGCTTCGGTGCTAGAGATAAGACGGTGTGATTCAGCATGGTTAAACTGACTGAGAGCAGCTCGGATCAATCAGATAATAGCAAGGACAGAGAGAGGTGGTCAGTAACCTAGAGAAGGTTTGTACAATAGCAGTAAACAAAATCTCTTATCTCCTGAACAAAGCAAAATCAAAACAGCAATGTATTTGGTAATAGTCTTCATTTACTTTTCCCTCCATGTTAAAAACTAATCATTGTGGTGAGGAAACCCCTTTAAACTTTATTAACATAAAAATGGACAACCCCTTTCAACGACACGAGACTCGGTGCTGGCATTGTCATTGGCAGCTGACTACTTGCTCAGTTTTGCTTTTTTTTTCTTGGCTCTGGAGAAAATATGAACGTTATTTAGAAGAAGAATTAGGTTTCTTCACCTTGAAGCAACAGTAAAGACGTCCGTATGTGTCAGCAGATATGAATTCTGCGCACACACGCCGCGTCCTCACCTGCCATCTGCAGGAGACCATATTCCATTCTGATTAGTGGATTTTGAAGAGTAACTGAAACACACCATTTGCATTAGCAGAGTGCACAGATTGGCCTTGCCAGCTATTGATCAGCTCCCGGCGCGCGGTGCCAAGACCGCCAATTATCTCAGTAAGTCAGTGACAAGGTGGGGTGGATGCGCTGGGATCACACAGCTTTACAAGCCATCTTGACAATTATTCTCCAATCTTTAATTGCCCTGTGCCTGTGTTTATGACTTGCTGGAGTATCAGTCAGTGATATTCGGCCACAGTTGTCACAGTGCGGTACTCCTCCCTCCCCAACCTCCTGTCCATGCCAATTCCAGTTATGTAAAGGCAGCTGCAATTGGTGGTTGCTGTAAAGATTTAAAGGGGATGTATCGCTTCATCAGTTCGGCTGTGTTCTTGAAGCTTGATTCTCTCATTTCCTGAAATCCAGGGGCGTTTCTTCCCCTCCCAGCTGGGTGTTTCTTAACTGAAGGGGACTGACATCATCCCCCCCTTCAATGTTTATGCTCGCTCCTGAGTCAGTGTTCCCCCCCTCTCTGAGTCCACATGTCACTGTCCTCTCCCTATTCAGTCTTATTTTGTAAGAGCTGTTTACATACCACAGCATTCAGACAGTCTTCAGTGAATTCAGAGCACTGATCACTTCTCCTCTCACAGCTGGAGGTTTGTTACAGTTGAATCCCGTCTGCTGAGCAGCACAGGTCTGTCTCCCTTCTATGTTTACAGGCAGGAGCATTTAGGCACCGAGGCACAATTCTGCTGTTTTCTGATTGTAGAAACAGCTGCAGTGTTAGCGTGTTTCTTCTGGTGTGCAGAGTGAAATTTCTCCCGGGCCCCCTTATTCTGAGGAGAGAGGCAGAATGCGCGCTCCTGTGAATACGACCGGGGACCAGACAGAATGTAAATTAGTAGAGCCGTCGGCCAATGAAACGCAAGGAGGTGGGATCCGACCCGCACTGGTGAACAGTGTTTACACAAAACAAAGATAAGGGAGACAGTGAAAACAAGACAGCTTTGCAAATCACATCCAATTGCAAAGTTGCTTGTTTTCACTGTCCCCTTAGCCCCCGTTCACACGGCCTTATTTGCCGACGGATTGGGCGCCGTATTCCGCGCCGATTGCGCTTCATCGGCGCCATTCCCTCGGAGAATTACGGAATCCATGTCTCATAAGAACAGTGGATTCCGTCGCTCCTCCCCGACGGCAAATCCGCCGGGGAGAAATGACAGCCTTATTTACGGCGCGGAGGCCGAAAAAAATGCTTTTATGGGGTGGAGCGGCGCCCCCGCCGCGCTCCGGTCCCGCCCTTATTCACGGCGGATTTGTGCGCTCAATCGGCGCACAAACCGTGGGAATAAGCCTGTGAACACGGCCTTTGAGGTGTTCCCACAGCACAGGCGAGCTGAGAAAAGCCCTTTCCCTTCACATTCACAAGCACAGATTCCGTCCGAAAACCAGATGGAAGATTGTGCTTGTTGAATGTTTTGCGGCCGGACCGCGGGCGGAAAAACCGTGCGGGGGACTGCTGCACGTTTTTACATAGAGTACTATTGTTTTTTTCGGGGGTTTTTTCGGCGGTCTGCAAAACCCCCAAAACGGTAAAAAAAAACCGCCAAAAACCCATCCCGTGGGGAAAGCCTTATTCAAAAAGCCCCTTTTGAAGGCGTTGATCTTACAGGCTAGTATATGCTAAAAATATCTGAGGGGTCTGGGTCCCCCCCTTGGGGTTTCCCCCTATCTCCAAAACGAGCCCCAAACTCTCTCTATTCTGCACGGAGAGGTAATCGGGACTCTGACGTAGACTTGAATGGAAATTCTGGGTTAGGAAAAATTACAATTTAGTGAAAGGGAACTCCATTCATTTTCAGGGTTTTCCACCCCCCCTTTGTCAAAAGGGAAAAGGTTTCGGGGCTTTTTTTAAGGCTGGTTTAGGCCCCAAAAAAGGTGGTATCCTTGCATCAGATTTTGAGGGCATATTCTGCGATTGCCATCAATGTCTGAATGAGACAACCTCTTTAACAGCAACTACTTCAGTCAAGTAGAATTAGCAACCTAAAACATGTGATGTATCATTAGCATGTTTCAAGGCCTGCAACTTTTCTTCCCTTGACTTAAGACCCAATAATGGTAACAGTTTTCACCCAATTGGCTGTTCCTCCCTTTATTGGAATTGGGGGGAGTACACTTTTTTTGGAAATTTCTTGGGATTGGGTGAAAAAAATGGGGGGGGACATCCTTGTTTTTTTAAAATTTTAAAACCAGTTCCTGTGAAAAAGAAATATTAAGCTTCTGGACACGCACACCTTCCCACTCTATTCCAGCCCTGGGTTTCTCCGGTTATCCCCTTTTTCTTTTTTCCCACCCTGGTTTCTCGGTTTCCTCCTTTTCTGTATTCCACCCCCGGGTTTCCCCGGTTTTTCCCCCTCTTCTTTCCCAGCCTGGTTTTTTTCCGGTTTCCTCCCTTTTATTCAGCCCGGGTTTCTCCGTTTTCCCTCCTTTTTTTTTCCAGCCTGGTTTTTTCCCCGTCTTCCTCCCTCTTCTTTTCCCCGCCTGGGTTTCCCCCGGTTATCCCCTTTTCTTTATTCCAGCCCTGGGTTTCTCTGGTCTTCCTCCTCTTCTTTTATTCAGCCCTGGTTTCTCCTTTTCCCTTTTCTCCCTGCTCTTTCCAGCCTGGGTTTTTCGGTTTCCCCCTCTTTTATTCAGCCCTGGTTTCCCCCGGTCTTCCTCCTCTTCTTTTTCCAGCCCTGGTTTTTCCGTCTTCCCCTTTTCTTTTTTCCACCCCTGGGTTTTCCAGTTTTCCTTTTCCCTTCTCTTTCCAGCCCGGGGGTTTCTCCGGTCCCCTCCTTGCTTTTTTCACCCGGGGTTTTTCCCCGTCTTCCTTCTCTATTACCCCGGGTTTCTCGGTCCCCCCTCTGCCTATTTAGCCGGGTTTTCCCCGGGGTTTTCCCTCTGCTCTATTCTAGCCCTGGGTTTCTCCGGTCTATCTCCTTTTCTTTATTCCAGCCCTGGGTTTCTCCGGTCTTCCTCCTCTTCTGTATTCCAGCCCTGGGTTTCTCCGGTCTTCCTCCTCTGCTCTAATCTAGTCCTGGGTTTCTCCGGTCTTCCTCCTCTGCTCTATTCTAGCCCTGGGTTTCTCTGGTCTTCCTCCTCTGCTCTATTCTAGCCCTGGGTTTCTCCAGTCTTCTGCTTTACTCCTACATTCTTTTTCTTCCGCACTGGGATGTTACTGCTGCAGTGGTCATGTGCCACTCCCTTATATCACTGTTTGGAGCATCGCACTCCCAAACGCTGATATAAGAAAGTTGTACAAATTCAGTGTTATAATCTGTACAGCAAGAGAGGAGACAAACTTATTTGAGTTTTTCAGACAAATCAGGTTACAGCTTCCCATAGGAGTCTATGGAGAAGGAAGGAGTAAGGGGAGGCACAAACAGTAGAATAGCTGCTTTCATATCTGCTATTCACAGTGGACAGAGAAGTTTATATTATGCTCCCCTCTCTCTCCTACAGATAAAAGGAGCTGCATGGAGGACATCATACAGCAGTATTGAGCAGTCTAGCTGTGAATCCACAACACTTATTTCAGCCTGCAGCATCTCTGTGTATCCCACCACCTTTTCCTACAGTTGCTTCCTCCTTCTTACTGTCCCCTTTCCATAGACTTTTATGGGCAGCTATAATCTGATCTCTCAGGGAAGTTGAAAATTTGGTCTCCTCTCTGTAGACTTCATTAGTGAATTCTGGAGGAAGATGATCTTTTCTATCTGATTAGTGGAGAAAGAGGCATTTTCTGTTATAGGATGTTACTATATTATCTTCACTTGTGCTCGGACATACTTAGGGTATCTTTCTATAGATATATTAAACAGCTCTAGTGGCCTTCTTTATGTTCTTTTTTTTTTTCCCATTAGTAACGGTCACAGCTCATATAGGAGATAAAAAAATAAAATAAAATTATCAATGAACTCTCACCACTGGGACCCCCACCAATCCCAAGAAAGCATTGTTCCCAAAGTTTTCTGTGCCTTTCTACTGGGAACAGGAATCAAGCTTTTGGCAATTTGATTTTGTTTCCAATAAAATCTTAAGTGGGAAGATTCCTTTAAATTCATAGATACAGTATCTCACATGTTTGTAAATATTGTATTATATCTTTTTATGGGACAACACTGAAGATATGACACTGTGATACAATATAAAGTAGTCAGTGTTCAGCTTGTATAACAGTGTGAATTTGGTGCCCTCAAAATAAGCCAACACAGCCATCAATGTCTAAACCAATGGCAACAAAAGTGAGTACACCCATAGGTGAAAATGGACAATTTGTGCCCAGTTTGCAATTTTTCCACGTGACTCATCAGTGTTACAAGGTCTCAGGTGTGAGTGAGGAACAGGTGTGTTAAATTTGGTGTTATCCCTCTCACACTTTCTCATACTGGTCAATGGAAGTTCAGCATGGCTCCTCATGGCAAAGAACTGTCTAAGGATCTGAAGAATTGTTGCTCTACATAAAGATGGTCTAGGCTATAAGAAGATTGCCAACACCCTGAAACCCAAACAACGGTTAAACAAGACATGTTCCACTCAGAACAGGCCTCGCCATGGGCGAGTGCACATGCTCATTGTCATATACAGAGATGAGTGTTGCCAGCATTGCTACAGAGGTTACAGGGATAGGGGGTCAGCCTGTCAGTTTAGACATTGATGACTGTGTGTTGAGTTATTTTGAGGGCACACCAAATTTACACTGTTGTACAAGCTGTACACTGACTACTTTATATTGTATCACAGTGTCAGTGTTGTCCCATGGAAAAAATATAATTCAATATTTACAACATTGTGAGGGTTGTACTTATGTATGACAACTGTGTAGCTGTAAGAGATACATATATATTGTAAGGTGGCAGCCGGAAAGGTCGGTTTTGACGTGTATATCCCACCAGGTTTCTGCATGTACAAGGGTAACCGGATGGCAAGCGACTTCAAGGGAGAAGGAAGTTGCATGGTCTTGCCACTGGTAGGTGGCAGTTACGTGTCACCAAGGTACTGGCCTTGTTGAGGTAGCAGCCATTGGTTTTCTTGCGTCAGCTTCGATATGTAGTTGGCGCATGTTTAACAGCTAGTATAGCTGTTGGCAAACAGCTTAGTCCGGGACGGCTCTTACTGGGAGCAGTCAAAGTGTTGGGTGGGTGGCTGCTCCCCATGTTCCAGGCCAGAGTTTGGCTGGCCTATATCAGTCAGCTGACTAGCTGTGGCTGTTACCCAGGACAAAAGAGCATTTGACCTGAGAGTTTTCAGAGTGGAGTTAGTTAAGATCTCCCATACAGCCACTGGTGGACTTACTGTAAAGTGATATTAGCCAGCGCTCAGAGGAGCAGGAGTTTTGTTTTGGTTTACGTTTTGCACCTGTTGTCTTTGTTTGGATGCACAAGGGCCAATAAAATATGGAGCAACCATATTTGGACTATAAAATCTGTCTGAGTCTCTGTCAAAGTCGGACTTTGCTACGATCCCAGAGCGGTGGTGGTTCACAATATATATATATACATACATACATTGATGACCCTCTGGGACCCTCACCTATCTCTGGAATGGGCCCATGAAAGTCTCCTTTCAGAGCAGAGAGCGTGTCACGCTTGCACACGACTCTTTATTCTATCCTATGGGAGTTCTTAGTATAGGTGAGCTGTGTAGTCGGCTGTACTCAAAACTCCCATGTAACAGAATGGAAAGTTGTGCGCATGCGCGAGCAGCTTTACATTCTGAGCGGAGACTTCTGGAGGGGTGTTCCTGAGATAGCTAGGGGTTTCACCTCTGGAATCTGCACCTAGCACACAATGATAACATATCCTATCGATAGCCAATCATGAAATTGGACAAGAAGGCAATCTATGTATCTTCAATACTTTTACTACTGTTTATGAACTCTGTATAATTGTCAGCATGTCTGGTCATCATGGTGTGATGGAGCTCGTCATACGTCAGCTATTGGAGTCCTGCAATTTATTAGACAACCTTGGAAATGTGAAGTAATAGGCTTCAACATGTCGGGGCTTAATTACATCTCTGCTAAAATGGACACAACCAAATTGATTGTCATTTCCTACTTCCTAAATCCAGTGAAATACATTGGGCCTTATGTATGAAAACTGTCTGGCAGTAAGACGGTCTTTATTGCCCATGACATGACTTCATTATTCCTTTTCCAATTTGCAAGTCAAGCTTCACAGTGGAGCGGAGCCTGATGCAAATGTGCGCTCTCACTTTTAGTTTCATATCTATTGAAAGTTGATATAAAGGTGAAATCACTGTTCATTTATGATGTGGGCAAAAATAGCTTGGAAAACCGCCATGCTAATGCCTGGGAAATTTGGAGACCTCAACTGTAGCGATATCCAGTAAAAGGTATCCTGACATGATATGCTGCAGCTACAAGTGAGAGGATCGATAGGAGTCTCCAGTCTCGGGGTACTACCCGGAATAAAAGGAGAGACCACAAACCTTTTAAGAGTGAAAATCTGGACCAACGTGTAGAAGGTTGTCAGGTATCCTAAGATTTGTAAGCAGTGTCAAAAGGGTGTGATCGCTCTATGAAGAGAGGTTCCAGGCTGGACGTCAGTGCTAAATATACACAGCTGAGTCACATTATTGTGACCACTTCCTACATTTGACATTGGCAGCACCGAGCTTATGATGGAAGTCACTTGTGGTGTGCTGACTTGAGGAGGGGTGGTATGTAAGGCGTGCAGAATGATTTTCACGGCACATTTGCTAACGCTACAGTGTATGGGGCCCCAGAGAAGACGGATGTCACTGCATCTCTGCAACCCTAAATGTGTATGGGTCACCGGAGGAGACAGATGTCACTGCACCTCTGCTAACCCTACTGTGTATGGGGCCCCAGAGAAGACGGATGTAACTGCACCTCTGCTAACCCTACTATGTATGGGGCCCGGAGCAGACGGATGTAACTGCACCTCTGATCACCCTACTGTGTATGGGGCCCCGGAGCAGACGGAAGTCACTGCACCTCTGCTAACCCTACTGTGTATGGGGCCTCGGAGCAGACGGATGTCACTGCACATCCGCTAACCCTACTGTGTATGGGGCCCCAGAGAAGACGGATGTAACTGCACCTCTGATCACCCTACTGTGTATGGGCCCCCGGAGCAGACGGATGTCACCGCACCTCTGCTAACCCTACTGCGTATGGAGGTCCAAAAGAGATCAATGTCACTGCACTGATTGGCAAAGGGTCATCTTCTCCAATGAGTCCCGTTTTCTGCTTCATCGAACATATGGACCCTGGAGTGTCAGACAAGAAACATCAGAGACCAAACACCCCACAACCATTGCTGGAAGAACAAAAGCTGGTGGTGCTGGGGAATGCTTTTGTGGTATTATTTGGGCCACTCATCCATGTGGAAGGCGCTCTCACTTGATTTGGGTATGAATCCATCCTTCCAGCAAGACAATGCGACATGTCACATAGCTAGAAATTCCTGACATTGGTTGGAAGAGCAAAATCAAGACTTCTAAGCACTACCCTGGCCCCTAATTCCCCAGACTTGAACCTAATTGAGCATATGTGGGACCCCCTGGATGGGGATGTTGGCTGTGGGCTGCAGTTGGCTCCAGATTCCTATGACAACTGACCAGGACCTTATTAAAGTCACTACCAGCCCTTATAGCTCCTGTCCATGCTGCACATGCCGGTTACTCCGAATATTAGCTAGTGGTCATAAAAAGGGTCTAATTTCAAATACATATAATTATTCCGCGCAGCAGTAGATTTCTACGCACCAACTCCCAATTAAAACACAATGAGAGTCATATCTGGGCCCT
This sequence comes from Phyllomedusa bahiana, assembly GCA_025379985.1. NCBI lineage: Eukaryota > Metazoa > Chordata > Amphibia > Anura > Hylidae > Phyllomedusa > Phyllomedusa bahiana. The sequence goes on along the minus strand of JAODAL010011226.1, from coordinate 84,917 downwards.
ACGAGTAATGAGCAATAGGAAAGTATCCTGAGTCTTACTAAGCAGGTATCTTTAAGTGAAGCAAAGAGATTTTAGCAGCTACTATTTCTACACAGACCATATAAAACTCCGTACTCACTATATAAATGAGGTATCAGGGCTGATTCCAGATGCCTGAGGCTTGTTGTGGAGGGAGCGCATTTAATGCACATGATATGGGAGTGTATAGAGTTGGGAAACTTTTGGAGGGAAGTCACTTTGCTTGTAAAAAAAAAAAAAAAAAGCTCTATAACATAAGTATCTCCCTTGTACCAATGCGCTGTCTGTTAGGATTCATTGAGGATATTGTTTTTGAAGATGGGTGGCGTATCGGCATCTCTCGCTCTACATGGCCAGGAAACCGATCGCTCTTTGTGGAATCCAATCCTCCCCACCAGATATGAATGAATACACAGGCAGTCCCCGGGTTACGAACGGGATAGGGGCTGTAGGTTTGTTCTTAAGTTGAATTTGTATGTAAGTCGGAACAAGTATATTTATTAAATTTGACTTCAGCAAAAAAAAATAAAAAATTTGTTTTTGTTTTGGATAGTGCAGGGAAGAGTTTTTAAATTTTGTTTTGCCATTTGTGCCAATGTTTAGAAGATTTCACCTAATGTTCTGTATCTCATGTGCAGCTGTGGCATGCTGGCACTTGGTTATCTATCATGGGGCGTGACTCAGTGTTGAATGTCAGCCACGCCCCAAAAGTCTCCGTTTGTAACTAGGGGACGGATGTAAGTCGGGGACTGCCTGTATATACACTCACCGGCCACTTTATTAGGTACACCATGCTAGTAACGGGTTGGACCCCCTTTTGCCTTCAGAACTGCTTCAATTCTTCGTGGCATAGATTCCACAAGGTGTTGCAACGATGCTCAATTGGTACCAAGGGGCCCAAAGAGTGCCAAGAAAATATTCCCCACACCATGACACCACCACCACCAGCCTGAACCGTTTGATACAAGGCAGGATGGATCCATGTCTTTCATTGTTGTTGATGCCAAATTCTGACCTACCATCCGAATGTCGCGCAGCAGAAATCGAGACTCATCAGACCAGGCAACGTTTTTCCAATCTTCTACTGTCCAATTTCGATGAGCTTGGCAAATTGGAGCCTCAGTTTCCTGTTCTTAGCTGAAAAGGAGTGGCACCCGGTGTGGTCTTCTCCCTGCTGTACCCCATCTGCCTCAAAGTTCGCCGTACTGTGCGTTCAGAGATGCTCTTCTGCCTACCTTGGTTGTAACGGGTGGCTATTTGAGTCACTGTTTGCCTTTCTATCAGCTCGAACCAGTTGCCCATTCTCCTTTGACCTCTGGCATCAACAAGGCATTTCCGCCCACAGGACTGCCGCCACTGGATGTTTTTTCTTTTCGGACCATTCTCTGTACACCCTAGAGATGGTTGTGCTTGAAAATCCAGGAGATCAGCAGTTTCTAAAATACTCAGACCAGCCCTTCTGGCCCCAAAACAACCATGCCACTTTCAAAGGCACTCAAATCACCTTTCTTCCCCATACTAATGCTCGGTTTGAACTGCGGGAGATTGTCTTGACCATGTCTACATGCCTAAATGACCGAGTTGCCGCCATTGGGTTGGCTGATTAAAATTAAGTGTTAACACAGTTTGGGCAGGGTCCAATAAAGTGGCCGGTGAGTGTATAAACTAACATTATTAGAATGGAGAGAAGGGTAGATCTGGAACGGAATGTTCTGAAAAAATTCGACATAATATGGAACCCACGGCTCAATTCCCCTGGTTACCTTCCCGAGCACTGCTGATCTATAGATTGACAGACAGCCATGTGAACAGGGTATGTTCACATGGTGTGTTGGGTCCGCGTGAACATACGTTCTTGGATGCGTGTTTGGGTCCGTTTAGACCAGTGTTTCTCAACTCCAGTCCTCAGGACCCACCAACAGGTCATGTTTTCTGGCTTTTCTTAGCCTTGCACAGGTGATATCATTATTGTCAGTGCATTCTGTGGGGAAATCCTGAAAACATGACCTGGTGGTGGGTCCTGAGGGCTGGAGTTGAGAAACACTGGTCTAGACCAATCCAAACACGCATCTAACAATGAGCAGGGTGATTTGACACTGCTCACAATGTATAACACGCATCGGGGTTAAGATGAATGATCCACGATGCGTGATTTCATTGCGTCTTTCGGACCCGTTCCAAGAACTGACATGTTTAATTCTTGATCCAAAAGACGCAGCAGGAGCCTTATAATAAACTATAGGGTGCGATCCTGCTGCATCCAACACGCATCCAAACACGCCCCTGTGTGTTGGATCTGATCGACGCTACGTTTTTGGATGCGATTTTCGGATCCAACACGGACCCAAAATTGTATCCAAAACGTCGTGTGAACAGCCTCTTGTCCCTCCCTCCTTTTTTTCCCTTTTCATTTAATAAGGAATCTGTTTTCTAATTGACAATTATCTCTCGATAGTTGCCATTAAACTGTTTGGTGGATCTTGCTCTCTAAGCGGGGAGGTAGGTTGCTGTAAGGGGTTTGTTTTGTAAGTTATTTAGGATATTTAGAAGAAAAATATTTCTATCCTATGCTATTTCATTTTTAATTGTGTTACTTCCTTGCCTTAAAATAAAATAAAAAAAAAAAATTGAAATTTGAGATTTCAATTTTAAATCTGTTAAACAAAAAAAAAATTTTTTATTTTTTTATGTATAACACGTTTTATTATGTATATTATTCTGCATTTTTAATAAAGAAAATCCGATTGAAAAAAAAATTCTCCATCCTGACTCTTAGATAAGTAATAAGACTTAGCAAAATTTTGACTCTGGTTTTGCTCACCTTTTGTAATGGAAAGCACTGCACATTGCCTGATCTGTCGCACGACGGAGAACAATGGTACCGATGATTGATTCATTCAAATATTTTTTTTCTTGGCATCTGACCACTATATTTCTTGTGTAAATGTTACTAGTCTGATAGAAAGCCGTGTCCTCACCCGCTGCCTGGCCCTGGCTCACATGAAGTAGGAGAGCTCCTCGGGGGTGGTGCCTCATGGAGGTCATATCTGCGAGATGTAGTGGATGGATTAAGAGAGAACTATTAAAGGGGTTTTCCCACCATGCTGTTTCACTGAGTTACAAGCAGCTTTTCATCCTATGTCTCTTCAGGCTGTGAGTGGGTCTATAGCAGTGATTAGTATACTTAGCTTCTCTATAACTAGCTGAGTTATTACAAAGACATAAGTGCAGGAGATGTAAACATCTACAATTGCTCTGAGGAGTGAAAACCATTGCTTATGTGCAAACAGAAGCTAATCTTGTTGGAGATCTTCTCTGGAGTGAGCTCCATTCATGGTGACATCACGACTTGCCCTCTGTCTAATCGGGAAAGGAGATATAGTTGTAACCGGAGAAACCTATGTGCACTCAGAGCAGATAAAATCTCTTATTTCATGATCAAGGTAAAATGAAAACACTAATGTATTTAGAAAAAGCCTTTAATTACCTGTCCCTGCACATTGAAAACTAATCTTTGTAGTGAGAAAACCCCTTTAAATATCCCACTGATGGAGATTTATATATTGGGAGGCATTCTGTTCGATTAACCTCTTGCATGGCCAACAGTAATCAGTCTAAAGGATCACTTGGTTACAACTCCAGATCATTCAGGATTTGAGAGATCTGCTGTTGCCACCCAGTGTTTGCTTGGACTGATGCAATGCAGTGTCCAGGGCAAAAAATCAGAAAGCTAGAAAGAACTGCACTAACTAGGAATAATTTTAATAAAAGTAATCATCCACTTTTGACAATTTTTTGGGGGTTCTCGGAGAGTAATCTGATCACGGAGTGTCCCGCAGCTCAGATCTTCAGTGGTCTGTTTGACGAAAGTAAGCAATTTCCCCACAGTGACACCGCAGGTGAAATGAAGCATTACATCCTGTCCATGTAATACAGACATGCCATGTCCTCCAGAGTGAGAGACACTCTTTGCTGTCACTTTCTACTCTAGCTAAGAGTGTCTACCTCTCTAAATTAATTTGATCTCTACTTTTAAAGGGGTTTTCTCATCCTACTGTTTAACTGAGTGCAAGGCAGCTTTTTATCCTCTGTCTCTTCAGGCTGTGGGTGGTTCTGTAGCAGTCATTAGCATGTTTAGCTTCTCTATAACTAGCAGAGATTACAAAGAGCAGTGCAGGAAACTTCATCTTCAGTTAACCAAGCTACAAGTGCTCTGAGGAGTGAAAATAATTGCTTATCTGTAAACAAAAGCTAATCTTGGTAGAGATAAGAGCTTCTCTGGAGTGAGCGCCGACCATGTTGTCAAAGGTTGGAGGTGTAAAAAAGCTTTGCAGCAAAACCTATATTGGAAAAATTCAGTAAAATCACATAATATCCAGCAGCACAAAAAAGTCCGCACAGAAACTCTGTGAATTGCTGACGCGTTTCGGATGGAAAGCCTTAATCTCAGCACCTGAAATGCGTCAGCGGTTCATTGCGTTTCTGTGCATACTTTTTTATGCTGCTGGATATTGTATGATTTTATTGAATTAAATGTTTTGCTGCTAAGCTTTTTTAAATCTTCAACATTTGGCATCGAGTTCAGTCTTATCCTTGCTTTTGTTCTACATTGTTGTTATTGAGCAACCAGATATAAGTACACTAATGTTCCATAGGCTGGGCCATAAATATTCCTGACCCCCTCTCATAGTTAAACCACTCTCCTTAAACATTTTTACCACAAAAAATAGAGTAAATGGTAAAAAGTATACACTTTTATTTATAACATGATTAAAATCTTAACATATACAAATAGAGGTATTCATAAAAGATCTTGAAAACAGGCATACTTTGCAGTCACTATTTTTGGGAAATTTAGACAAACTGGTGCATAATAGTATTTAACAGGTGATCATATGGTCAAACAAAATGTAGATCAATCACAAATAACATCAGTCAAAGGCAGTAAACATACATGTACAGTGCCTTGTATATGGCACTGTATATATCATACTGGTCAAAGTGACCATAGAACATTATCTCCCTAATGCCTCATATCATAGGTAATGTTGTACGAACATCTCATTTACACTCACCGGCCACTTTATTAGGTACACCTGTCCAACTGCTCGTTAACACTTGATTTCTAATCAGCCAATCACATGGCGGCAACTCAGTGCATTTAGGCATGTAGACATGGTCAAGACAATCTCCTGCAGTTCAAACCGAGCATCAGTATGGGGAAGAAAGGTGATTTGAGTGCCTTTGAACGTGCATGGTTGTTGGTGCCAGAAGGGCTGGTCTGAGTATTTCAGAAACTGCTGATCTCCTGGGATTTTCACGCACAACCATCTCTAGGGTTTACAGAGAATGGTCCGAAAAAGAAAAAACATCCAGTGAGCGGCAGTCCTGTGGGCGGAAATGCCTTGTTGATGCCAGAGGTCAAAGGAGAATGGGCATACTGGTTCGAGCTGATAGAAAGGCAACAGTGACTCAAATAGCCACCCATTACAACCAAGGTAGGCAGAAGAGCATCTCTGAACGCACAGTACGGCGAACTTTGAGGCAGATGGGCTACAGCAGCAGAAGACCACACCGGGTGCCACTCCTTTCAGCTAAGAACAGGAAACTGAGGCTCCAATTTGCCCAAGCTCATGGACATTGGACAGTAGAAGATTGGAAAAATGTTGCCTGGTCTGATGAGTCTCGATTTCTGCTGCGACATTCGGATGGTAGGGTCAGAATTTGGCGTCAACAACATGAAAGCATGGATCCATCCTGCCTTGTATCAACGGTTCAGGCTGGTGGTGGTGGTGTCATGGTGTGGGGAATATTTTCTTGGCACTCTTTGGGCCCCTTGGTACCAATTGAGCATCGTTGCAACACCTTGTGGAATCTATGCCACGAAGAATTGAGGCAGTTCTGAAGGCAAAAGGGGGTCCAACCCGTTACTAGCATGGTGTACCTAATAAAGTGGCCGGTGAGTGTATATCATAGGTGATGTTATACAAGCATCTAATATATATCCCTAAAGTTAGGTAACATTGCACACAGTTTAAATAGTATTACCCATAAAAGTAGCCACATATGCCACCCCGACGCGCCTTTCTACGCTTTCTCAAGGGGTACTGAGAAATCACAAACCCATCAGAGTTAAATAGCGTGGCACTGATCCTATACACCTGAAGCGTCATGCGGCGCATGCGGCGGGTTTGGCGGGACCCGCGCCTATGCCCCACTTCCCCCACATCCCGCGCTAACTGAGCATGCCCGAAAGATTGTAACTTCCGGGCATGCGCACAATCTTTCGGCATGCTCAGTTAAATACTATTATGCACCAGTTTGTCTAAATTTCCTAAAAATAGTGACTGCAAAGTATGCCTGTTTTCAAGATCGGTTATGAATACCTCTATTTGTATAGGTTAAGATTTTAATCCTGTTATAAATAAAAAGTTGTATTTTTTCACCATTTACTCTCCATTTTTTGTGGTAAAAATTGTTATTGCGTGGTCGGCGAAGGATCACCAGAACCATTCACAGGTGAGCTGTACATTATTATTATTATTATTATTTATTTTAGCGCGCCATTGATTCCAGGGCGCTGTACATTCAAGGGGAATTAGATACATAAAAAATGTTGAACAAATACAATGGTGACGAAAAATGACTAGCAACTGATACAGAGAGGAAAGAGGGCCCTGCCCACAAGGGCTTACAATCTAGAAGGGAGGAGGGGAGAGACAGAAGGTGTGGGGCGGACATGTTTGTGGGCCGGTGTACTGGTGGTGGGGTTAGGGTAGGTTATAGGCTCCTGAAGAGATGGGTTTTCAGGTTGCTTTTGAAACTGGTGAAAGTGGGGGAGAGTCTGATGTTTTGGGTTAAGGAGTTCCAGAGAATGGGTGAAGCACGGGAGAAGTCTTGGAGACGATTATGTGAGGAGCTGATAAGAGGAGAGCAGAGGAGAAGGTCCTGTGAGGAGGGGAGATTGCATGAGGGGAGGTACCTGGAGATTAAGGCAGAGATAGATGTATGGAGGGGAGAGGTTATGGAGAGCCTTGTAGGTCATGGTTAGTAACTTGAATTGAATTTGCTGGGCAATGGGTAGTCAGTGAAGGGATTGACAGAGGGGAGAGGCAGAGGAGTAGCGAGGAGAGAGGTGGATAAGACGGGCAGCAGAGTTAAGGATGGATTGGAGGGGAGCGATAGTGCTGGATGGGAGGCCACAGAGAAGGATGTTGCAGTAGTCAAGGCGGGAGATGACCATGGTGACCTCACTTCCCGCTGTGTCTAATCAGTAAGGGAGATTATGCTCAGGTAACCATAGAAACCTGTGTGCACTCAGAGCAGATAAAATCTCATGACAAAGGCAAAATCAAAAGATGAATGTATTCAGAAAAAGTCTTCAATTACTTGTTCCTGCATGCTTAAAGCTAATCTTAGTAGTGAGAAAATCCCTTTAAAAATTCACTTGAATTTCTTAATTTTTTAGTGGCAACCCTTGATTTTATGTCCTTGAGAAATCCTTCTGCCGGGGACTGCTGGGATAATGGTTATTTCAGTGCGTACGATGTCTGGCAGTTGTCTTTATGTTCATCCCTCCACACATCAGATAAATGCTGCTTTCATTGTCTTTACAACCACCGGGAAGGATCCCTGCAGGAGGACGATGAGGGTGTAAAGGGTTTTATTTACGCAGTAAATGTACTTATTGGTATGTCTGATAGAAGTGCTGCTCGATCCCGAATAATAACAGGCAATGTGTGATTGTAAGTCTGCTTTGATTTGCAGGAATTGGAGCGCGTTACATCCTTGCAGACAAGTCTTCAGCTGGCCGCCGTTATTTGCACTAATGGACGGAGGTAACGACACGGGCACATGGGTTTCTATTTGATTGTCTTCTAAAAATGAGAAAAAGGCTCGTACACCTAAAGTGTTTTCCTTCCTTCTAGTATCGTGCCTGTGTTTGTGAGCGTTAAGTTATTCCACTGCCACAAAGTTAAAATGAAATCATTTAAAGGGGTTTTCTAATCACTTAACGGGGTTATCCAGTCTATTACTAATAAGGGCTTGTCCCGACGGCACTGGTTGTCAGTCAGATTTACAGGCGGATTTCGGATTTGAAAGCCGTCTGTAAACCGACTGTCAATAGACAGTGAGGTCTGAAAGGCAAGTAAATCCTCACACCGACCCACTTATTGGCGGCTCTCCCCAAGGAGAGATTTTTCCCCCTTCCAAGCTACTCTCGTCTCTCACCCAGCCACCCAGCAAGTTCTACGCTGCACTGACGAGAGGAAAATACCCTGAAACACCTGTATGTAGATGAACTTAACTGGTTTGGCTCAAATCCCTTTCACATTGCAAGGCTCCTGCAAGCTACATTGTGAATTGAGGATAACTCCATCCAATAGAGTGTGCTGTGGAGCTCCTCAGGTCTTTTCCCATTAAAGGGGTTGTCTCATTACAAGGATCGCTGCTTTTTATGTTAAAGATCTTGCAAAAACAAGTCACTTTGCAACATATGTCTATTAACAGTGTCCTACCTATTACTAGATATCCAATTTGTATGGGCTGCATCAGCTCCTCAGGTTGCTATAACTACAGATCTGTTTACTCTCTCCTGATAGGCTGCAAGTACTGGTTGTTATAGCTACAGACCTGTTCAATCTCTCCTGATAGGCTGCCAGCACTGGTTGCTATAGCTACAGACCTGGCTTCTGCTGCAGCCTAGTAGAAACCAGTAAACACGCCCCTGAATTCAAAATGAAACCAAGAAAACAGGACGAATCAATGTAGTGAGACAACCCCTTTAAGCCTTTGCTTTATGCAAAGCAGTCAGTGAGGCCTGAAAGGCGAGTAAATCCTCACACCGACCAATTTATTGGTGGCTCTCCCCAAGGAGAGATTTTTACCCCTTCACAGTCTTAAATAGAAAACCCGAGCAGTCATTCACACTGTACGGATTTTCTGTGGGACGGTTTTTTACACTGCTGGCGTTACAAAAAATTAGAACATGTTCATTCTTCCGCCTGGTTTTTGGGCAGAACATGAGCAGTTCAATGTGAAGGGGGACGGCTGAATCCACGGACAAAAGTGTCCTCCTTTACATGCAAAAAAAACCTGACAAAATACTGGTTGGATAATCCTTCCGGTGTTCTATCATTACCGTGTGAACGCGCCCTTAAAGGGGTTTTACCACGATCTCATTTCACAGCTCCTGCATCCAGCTCTCCAGCTCTGTGTGCTCAGAAGGGGGGGTGTGTGATTTGTTTGAATTGCAGATCATGTGACCCAGCAGGATGACATCACCAGGCCTTTCCTCTCTCTAGTCAAAGAAAGGTCTGTTTATTTAGAGAGTTAAAAGTAGCTACACTATAGCCTAGAGGTAATGCTTTTTACCTCCCAACACAAGGGTCCTAGGTTCCAATCCCTGTAGGAACCAAACCCGTGGATTTTTTTTTCTTTATCAATACACATAGCTCATTGAGGTTCCTTTTTTAATTTATTTGCACTGTTTCACTAATTAATAAGGAGTATAGGGGACAGGAGTAGAAGGACAACACCTGGGGTTGAACACTCAGGAGCTGTCTGAGAGGAGAGGTTATGTCTGGGCATGTGCGACCTGGACTGAGGAGCTCTCAGCCCTGGTCGTATCCCCTGGAGACGAGCTGTAAACAATGGCTCACTAAAAGGGCAGCTAAAGCAAAAATGGTGCAAAATTTTTAATAAGGATGAATGGTGAAAATGTTTATTATTTAATTTGCAAGCTTCCCACATCCATTTTCGTGGCAAAACCCCTTTAAGGTTAGACATTATATAATCTACATATACTTTTTGTTTCCATCCTTCTTTGTTTTCAGACCTCTGCTTGTGTCATTGAGATGATTCATTGTGAGTCTTGACCTAGTGAAACAGTTGAGGGATTTTTTGCAGTATATTGCTTAACAGAGAAAAATCCAAAATCTCTCTTCCATTCTGTACTTCGCCTTATAGGTGTTGCATACACTGAGCTATATCTAAGTCACAACATATTTGATGCCACATCTCATGCCACCTCCACCATTGCCTGTGCCTCCTCTGAGTCAGTTCGCTTGTGCCCCCTCTCTGTGTCTATGCCCCAGTTATAGCCTGTGCCCCCTCTCTGTGTCTATGCCCCAGTTATAGCCTGTGCCCTCTCTCTGTGTCTGTGCTCCACTGTAGCCTGTGCCCCCTCTCTGTGTCTGTGCTCCACTATAGCCTGTGCCACCTCTCTGTGTCTATGCCCAGTTAAGCCTAGTGCCCTCTTTCTGTGTCTTCCAGCTATAGCCTGTGCCCCCTCTCTGTGTCTGTGCTCCACTATAGCCTGTGCCACCTCTCTGTGTCTATATTACAGTATAGCCTCTCTGTTTCTGTGTTTCAGCATAGTCTGTGCCCTTTCTCTGTCTGTCTTTCAGCATAGCCCGTGCCCCTTCTGTATCTTTCAGGATAGCCCGTGCCTCTTCTGTGTCTGTCTTTCAGCATAGCCTGTGCCTCTTCTGTGTCTGTCTTTCAGCATAGCCCGTGTCCCTTCTTTGTCTTTCAGCATAGCCCGTGCCCCTTCTCTGTCTGTCTTTCAGGATAGCCCGTATCCCTCCTGTGTCTGTCTTTCAGGATAGCCCGCGCCCTTCTCTGTCTTCTTCGGCATAGCCCGTGCCCCTTCTCTGTCTGTCTTTTCAGCATAGCCCGTACCCCTTCTGTGTCTGTCTTTCAGCATAGCCCGCGCCCCTTCTGTGTCTGTCTTTCAGCATAGCCCGCGCCCCTTCTGTGTCTGTCTTTCAGCATAGCCCGCGCCCCTTCTGTGTCTGTCTTTCAGCATAGCCCGCGCCCCTTCTGTGTTGTCTTTCAGCATAGCCCGGCCCCTTCTTGTCTGTCTTTCAGCATAGCCTGTACCCCTTCTGTGTCTGTCTTTCGGCATAGCCCGTGCCCCTTCTCTGTCTGTCTTTTGGCATAGCCCGCGCCCCTTCTCTGTCTTTCAGCATAGCCCGCGCCCCTTCTATGTCTGTCTTTCGGCATAGCCCGCGCCCCTTCTCTGTCTGTCTTTCGGCATAGCCCGCGCCCCTTCTCTGTCTGTCTTTCGGCATAGCCCGCGCCCCTTTTGTGTCTGTCTTTCGGCATAGCCCACGCCCCTTCTCTGTCTGTCTTTCAGCATAGCCCGTGCCCCTTCTCTGTCTGTCTTTCTGCATAGCCCACGCCCCTTCTGTATCTTTCAGGATAGCCCGCGCCCTTCTCTGTCTGTCTTTCAGCATAGCCCGCGCCCCTTCTGTATCTTTCAGGATAGCCCGCGCCCCTGCTGTGTTTGTCTTTCGGCATAGCCCGCGCCCCTTCTCTGTCTGTCTTTCGGCATAGCCCGTGCCTCTGCAGATCCTTCACAAACGCTGCATCTGTATTTATATATATTTATAATGGATATAAAGCGACGACCTTTCAGTGAGGACACACGTCCCATCCAGAAACTTTCAGGGGACGGTGCATTGTGTTCCATATTTACTATGCTGCCTTATTTGAGGTTCTGTAAATAGCTCTCCTGCTGTATGGTAACTGCTGCCCCTGTGCCGGTCTCCAGAACCTCTCACTGTGATAAGTACCACAGTAATTACACCGTGGCTTCCTCTCTGCAGTTCATATCCAGCTTTCCTCTCATACTTGCTCAGTTCTGTTGTACTTTCAACAAGTAATTCAGTATTTTCTCACAAGTAACTGAGATGAAAAAGCGGCTCTGCTTGGTGTAGAAATCTGGCATCGCCCAATGTTATGGTTTCCCTGATCATGATGCCAGAGGTAAAGCTGGCACCAAGACAAGATACATAGCGATGTGTGGTTACTATAGGGAATTCTCACTAACGCCATTTTCAAGGCCTCTGTTTGCTGTCATTGAACAGAAACTTTCTAGTCTACTAAAATAATGTCCGCTTTAAAGAGGTTGTCTCACTACAAGGATTGCTGCTTTTTATGTTAGAGATCTTGCAAAAACAAGTGACTTTGCAATATATGTCCATTACCAGTGTCCTTCCTATTCCTAGATATCCCCTCTTGTATGGGCTGCATCCTCAGGTCGCTATAGCTACAGACTTGTTCAATCTCTCCTGATAGGATGCCAGCACTGGTTGCTATAGCTACAGACCTGGCTTCTACTGCAGTGTAGTGGAAGCCAGTAAACACGCCCCTGAATTCATAATGAAACCAAGAAAACCGCACTGAGGAAAGATGAATCAATGTAGTGAGACAACCCCTTTAAGATTTGTTAGAAATGTATCAGTGTACACCAGGGGTGCCATAGTCATATTCACTAGAGCATACTTACCAACTCTCACTGATCGTCAGGGAGACGCCCTGAAAAGAGGGAGTCCTCCCGAGTCCCTGAAGAGTTGGTAAATCTCCTGCTCTGGTAGGTTCGCCACCAATCTGTTAAACCACTGGCAGGGACGGTTTACTGCCAGCGGGCCAGTGCCGGGATTTTATTTGCACTTGCCTTGTCAATTACTGGGAACTTTTAGAATACACTCTTGGGCAGCCTATTAGGGGATGTGCATATGGCTTATTTGGACGCTGATTTTTCAGCATCAAAACCTCGCCTGAAACGCACTTCTTCAGAAGAGGTTTTGGATGAAGTTTCCACCCATACAAATCAATAGCCAGAGCAAAAACTGCGCCGAAAAACGCTCCAAAAACGCTCTGTGCACTATATACACTAGTGCAGCAAATATGGCTGAAAAGGGGCCAAACATAGTCACAAGTTGACAATGTTTGGTCGGTTTTAGCCTAAGCCTATATGGCAGCTAAACCACTTTATACATCTGAGCACTTTCTTACTGGCTGTGGGTTGCTTTGTAAATAGTGGTGGTACCAGGCTAAAGCATCATGAGACACTGCCCTGGCATCACCTGGTGCACAGGGACCACATTGTAGCTCGGCTCTGAAGCTGATTGATGTGCTGTCACCCAGCTTGGATGCTGGTGAGGAGATCCAATGTCCAGTAAAGCTGAAGGATACCACATCCATTATCAGCTTTCCTCCAAAGCTGTTAAACGGATGTGACAAGGGGGTGTGGCTTTGTGCAAAATAGGACGTGTCATGTAAAGCAGAAGGTGTGGCCCACTCAAATTATCAAGGCGGCAAGTTGCAATTCAAAATCTCCCTGAAGGCCACTTACAAAAGTTGGCACGTATGTACTAAAGCTCCAGTGTCCACCCTTCCCCTGGTTCCTCTCTGATGTCACGTTCATGGATCACTGACCTCTATGGTCAGATGTTGTACTTAAAGATTGGTTGCAGCACCATGTGATCCGTGAAAATGACATGATCAGTGAGGGACTGTGGAAAGGGGTGTACACTGGAGCTCTAGTGGTGCAGGTATGTTGCTGATGGGAGAGGCAAGTGTGGGCTAATTTTCTATTTCGGTAAAGTGGAGGCGGTAGGGAGTTTTTTTTTTAGAATGCTTGGAAATCCTGAAATACCCCTTTGAGACCGGACAACAGCCTCAAACAGCCAACAGCCATTTACTTACTCTGGCTTGATGAGATCCTGAGTTTCCTTTGGCAACTCAAAAGCCGCTAAAGAAACCAGCCCAAGGGAATGTTCAGAATGCGTCTTTGCAGCGCGTCCATCTGTGTGCCGCAAAACGCGTTTGCTGTGGTGTTGAATTTCCGCGATTGCAAGCACGGAATTACAACGAGAATCCCCCACGTAGTGCCCAATGCAGATTTCTGACTCCTATACATTATTATTTCACGGCACGTATACACCTGAAAGAATTGGCATGTCAGTTCTTTTCAGATGTGCACAAAACTACGCTTGTAAAATACGTGTCGTGTAAACAACGGCACCTATTTTATTTTACAGTCTGAGATGTGTGTAGAACATTGTTTTGGCCATTTTTCTGCACGAAACACGGACCAGAATACGCTGTGTGAACATACCCTAAATGAACACCGTTATTGCCATAATTAATGCACTGGAGCAAATTTCTTAATATTGTCTAATACTTAGATGGTGTAAACTTAGACTGGAAAGTCTGACAATGCACCTGATTTATCAGCGTGTTGATAAATCTGACGCAGCTTTAGAATGTCTTGATGTGTACACAGTCTAAGTTTGTACCTTCTATTAGTTGGTTTACTTTTGGTGCATTTTTTTGGGCCCATGGCATTGCCCACTAAGCCATGCCCCCTTTAATCCAAGCCACACCCCCATTTGTTGAGACCACACACCTGACATCAGATGTGGCACAAACGTATCTAGAAACTGATAAACAGATAATAAATGTGGTGCAAAGCATGTACACCAGTATTTTGGTACAGATTGCAGCAGAATTCTGGTGCTTTTGCAATCATAAATGTGCTGTACCTGCTACAGGGTCTGCAGGGGTGGAGCAAGAGGCAGCGAATCAAATGACACTAAAGTGAGAATCCTTGTGACATGCTCTGCCTCCGCAGGGTCTTTTAGGCAGAACACAGTAGAGCAGATGTCTCGATAGTGTTTAACAATAAGGCTATGTTCACACGGCTTAAATTGCTGCGTATTTTGGCAAGCATTTTGCCGCATATTGCGCTTTATACGCTGTGAAATGCGCGCGGCAATTACGGTAATCCATAGCTCTCATACAGAGCTATGAATTACGCGGCGTCTCCCAGCGCGTACAATACGATCGTCTTGTACGCGCGGGGGGAAAATTGACATGACAATAGTTAGCGGCGCTTACTCGCCGCTGAAATTGCATTTCTCTGGTAGCCGGCCCCCCTGTGCTTTGGAATTGCGCTTTGATCAGCGCTTGGTTCCAAAACACCCCGCGTATTGCGGAGCGTACTACACGCGCCGCAAGAAAACGTGTGAACATAGCCTAAGACAGTTTTAACTAAGGCTGAGATCACACGGCGTATATGCTGCGTATCTGTGCTCTCTGCTATACGCCTGCTGTTGAAAGTACGCGCTGGCCAGTGCATATTTCCAACAGCGCTCCAGCCCGGCTCCCATTAACTCTCGCCTTCCCTGGTGTGTCAGCGCCTGAAAGAAGTGACGTCACTTCTTTTTACGGACACGTACTGTATGCCCGGAAATATGTCTGATTATCATAGCACTCAATGAGTGCTTTGATTTTACTGTATTTATGGGGCCTATTCCAGGCACACTGCAGCACAATTACACCCCGCAAATATGCTGTGTGAACATACCCTTAGACTAGATAGCATTACAATGTGTCACATTTATCATACCATTCATAAATCTTGTGCAGGTTAAATCTGTCTCGTCTAACCTTACACCATTTTTAACTTGGCTTATTTTATGCCACTAACTGTGTCCAAGTTTTGGCGCACGCTCAGTCGTGCCCATTTTTTCTACGAAGCAATGTCCTTTTGTTGGGTTCACATCCCTTTTGTCGACCGAGGTGCAAAACTGTCTAAAACACGTTATAAATGTGGTGTACGTAAAGCAGGTCCGACATTGTTTTGCCACATATTGTGCCAAAATTCTGCCGCAGCAACTTTCATACATTGGTGTCAGTGTATGAGGAGGTATCAAACAACATGGAAACCTGCTAAAAAGCATTAATGCTATCTACCATACATGAAAAAACTTTGAGGTTCTTAGTTCACATGTTTTGATCAAAAATGTTTAAGCCACCTCCGACTTTCAATGGGACCCCAATGCGGATGGTCCTGCACTGTTCCTACCTCTTTTGATTTCAGTTCAGACTTCTCAATTGGTTCATCTGACCTCCATAATCCAGAGAGAAAAAATGCACCAGCTTTATAAGCACACCGCACTGGTCTAGTAACCTGTGGAGATGGGCGGGGTGCAGAAAACCAAAATGGAGGCATCCACTCCTCCCTGTATAAGTTAAAAGCAATATATGCCAAATGCAACGTATAGTTCTGCACAAAAAAACATTTCTGAAAAACACACAATGTGAACACTGGCATGGCTGTGGTACATATACAGACACTCCAATATCAGTAGTACACCATCAGCAAAAAGAGCTATCAAACAACATGGAAACCTGCAAAAAAGCATTAATGCTATCTACCAGGTCGAATGACCCAATTGAGAAGTCTGAACTGGACTCAAAAGAGAGGTAGGAACAGTGTAGGATCATCCGCATTGGGGTCCCGTTGAAAGTCAGCGGATGGCTTAAACATTTTTGATCAAAACATGTGAACTAAGAACCTCAAAGTTTTTTTCATGTATTGTAGATAGCATTAATGCTTTTTTGCTCCCAGGACTGTATCCAGAACAAGGGGGCATCCTCTGCATCTAGAGGAAAGAAGGTTCTACATAAGCATAGAAAGGGATTCTTTACTGTAAGAGCAGTGAGACTGGGGAACTCTCTGCCAGAGGAACTTGTCATGGTGAATTCACTAACAGAGTTCTGGAGAAGGGTCTGGATACATTTCTGGAGCGTAATAATATAACTAACTATAGTGACCAGGATTCTGCGGAAGGCTCTGGATACATTTCTAGATGTAATAATATAACTAACTATAGTGGGCCAGGATTCTGCGGAAAAGGGTCTGGATCATTTCTAAAATGTAATTATATAACAAAGTTATAGTGACCGGGATTTGGAGAAGGGTCTGGATACATTTCTAGATGATAAAAAATAAACAAGTTATAGTTGACCAGATTTCTGGGAGAAGAGTCTGGGTACATTTCTTGACGTAATAATATAACAAGTTATTGTGACCGGGATTCTGGAGAAGGGTCTGGATACATTTCTAGATGTAATATATTAACAAGTTACTGTGACCGGGATTCTGGAGAGGGTCGTTGATCCAGGGTTATCAATTGCCAGACTGGAGTCGGGAAGCAATTTTTTCCCTAAAATGAGGACATTTGGCTCCTACCTCATTGAGTTTTTTTGCCTTCCTCTGGCTCAACACTTTAGCAAAATAGGCTGAAATGGATGGACGTCTTGTCTTTTTTTCGGCCTTATAAACTATGTAACTATGTAACGCTTTCTAGCTCCAAAGCGACACTTCTGGCTCAGGTAAACCACTTGTAAATTGATCTATCTCAGTGGTCTCAAACTTCGGCCCTCCAGCTTTTGGGAAACTACAACTCCCATCATGCATTTATATAATCTATAACCGTGGGCGTGATGGGTGTTGTATTTTCCATACAGCTGGAGGGACGCAGTTTGAGACCACTGAGATAGACCAATTTACAAGTGGTTTACCTGAGCCAGAAGTGTTGCTTTGAAGCTAGAAAGCGTTACATAGTTACATGGTTTGTAAGGCCGAAAAAAAAAAGACACGACGTCCATCCAGTTCAGCCTATTTTGCTAAAGTGTTGATCCAGAGGAAGGGAAAAAAACCCCAATGAGGTAGGAGCCAAATGTCCTCATTTTAGGGAAAAAAAATTCCTTCCCGACTCTAATCTGGCAATCTGTTCCAGCAGTAATGCGCCTGGATTTGCCGTATTGAAGCTATAAATGTGTAGAATTGTACGGTTGTATTGCGCCCCGCCTCCCGCACGCCGCCTGAATGCGCCTGGTTAAAAATATAGCGAGCAGGGCTGTGCCAGCTTTCGGGCTGAAAAGATGGCGCACTTCTGGTGCAGCCTGGTACATACCTGTTGCCCTCTGTCACTAGGTGGAGGAGAGGGGTCGCTCACTGATGGTCTCTAAAAGACTTTTACGTTTCCTCCATAGACACTTAAATACTGCAAAAGAAGGCTTCACCCAGGCCAGCCTGGGGCTATTGGCAAACCAGAGGAAGAGGCAGCTATTGATCGGGCTGCTGAAGTCGCTGAGGACAATTAAAACACTGGTAAAGACAGCCGCGGCCGCTTTTATTATGTCTGTGTTTATTTCCAGCAGATTAATCACTGCTTTCTATTTTACCAGCAAAGAACCGACGTCCGTCTCAGTGAAATGCTGGAGGTAGGTGTATTTGTATTTATTGGGCTTTCATTTGCATTTCAATGGGTGAGATTAATTAGTTCTGTCTGGCGGCACAGCATAGGCGTAATACAAATCATCTTCCCGAGCGCTAACAGCATCTGTAAAGGACACGGAGGTAACGTACCGGCGATTATTCACTGGCAGGAGAGATTGATCACTGCTTCTGCTTAGAGAGTAGCTTGTATAGTGGAGTTTTAGGCTGAATCCCCACTGCAGGGGACAAAAACCGGCTGAAAGTCGACCGTTTTTTGTCCGATGCATGACCGCGGTTTTTGTCACGTTTTGCGTAAAAACTGCGGTCGGCTCTTGTACTTTTGCTATCGGCCCATACAATTGATTGGAGGACGACGAAAAAACTCAAAGCGCTGGCGGATTATATCCTATATTATAGAACATATCGCACAATACGCCGGCGCCAGAAGACAACTACAGGTCGTTTTTTCTATTGTCTATGGGGCTGCCTGAACAATCGTATTTTCGGCAGTTTTAAAATCCTAAAACCGCCGAAAATACGATCGTATTACTATGCCGTGGAGACCTAGCCTTAGGGTATGTTCACATTGCATATTTTGGCAGGTTTTTGTGTAAAAAATAACTTTTATTAAATATATTGAAATATATCGTAGTCTGTCTCAGAAAACTCACAAAAAACTGTGGGAGGCAAACTAAAACCAGAGTGATATACAAAACCAGGCCCTGTAAACCTAATATACCCCTACCTAACTGAGAAAGAAACAGGATAATCGCCCCGATAAGGGTGTTCCTGTCCGCAGCCTTGCCCTAATTCAAAAACACCCTGTTATTCCTCATGGTCCCGTCCCAACATGTTTCAGTCATCCATGACATCATCAGGGGACATTCTGGAACGATGTAAGTGGACCAAGTGTCTGGGTATAGTGACAAATAAATGGCTGCAATAATGCAAGGCACGAGAATTAGAGGGTAGATAGATACCTGATGGTAGTTACTGATGCAGAGACCACATGACATGCCGTGTTTACATAACAAAAAAGGACACTACCTTATGTTTCATCAGCATAATGCCGCCTTTTATGTTTGTCATGTAAACCAGTAAGACCACCAGGCTGTGGGAAGTGCAAAAACCAAAAAAGGGCATAAGATAAACAACCAACCCCAAAAGAACCCCCCACCACAAAGCATACACCCATATAACTTACTATTTGGTTTTCGAACTGTAAGTCATCTCCCACCCTGTAAGGGCATGACAGCGTCGGCTGTGTGTGAGACCTCTCACACACCGCAGACTATCGCATTATGTGATTTTTAAATAATTAATTTGTATTTTATTGCATGAAATAAGTATTTGATCACTGACCAACCAGCAAGAATTCTGGCTCTCACAGACCTGTTAGTTTTTCTTTTAAGAAGCCCTCCTGCTCTGCATTCATGATCTGTATTTATTGCACCTTTTTGAACTCATACTTGAATAAAAGACATCTGTCCAAACAATCAATCAAACACCAGAGACAAAATTGTAGACCTGCACAAGGCTGGGATGGGCTATAGGATAATAGGCAGCAGCTCGGCGAGAAGGCAACAACTGTTTTCGTAAGTATTAGAAAATGGAAGAAACACAAGAAGACTGTCAGTCTTCCTCGGTCTGGGGCTCCATGCAAGATCTTGCCTCGTGGGGTAAAGAGGATTCTGTGAAAGGTCAGGAATCATCTCAAAACTACACAGGAGGAACTTGGCAATGACCTGAATAGAGCTGGGACCACAGTCTCGCAGATTACCATCAGTAGCACACTACGCCATCATGGATTAAAATCCTGCAGAGCACGCGAGGTCCCCCTGCTCACACCAGTACTTGTCCAGGCCCATTTGAAGTTCGCCAATGAGCATCTGGATGATCCAGAGGAGGAGGAAGAAGGTCATTCGGTCAGATGAGACCAAAATAGAACTTTTTGGTATCAACTCCACTTGCCGTGTCTGGAGGAAGAAGAAGGATGAATACAGCCCCAACAACAGCAGAAACATCACACTTTGGGGGTGCTTTTCTGCAATGGGAACAGAATGACTATACCATATTGAAAGGAAGATGGTTGAGGCCATGTATTGCAAGATTTTGGTCAACCACTTCCTTCCCTGAGTAAGAGTAATGAAGATGTGTTGTGGCTGGGTTTTCCAGCAAGACAATGACTTAAAATTCACAGCTGGGGGAACTAAGGAGCGGCTCCATAAGAAGCATTAAAAGGTCCTTGAATGGCCTAGCCAGTCTCCAGAGCTGAACCCAATCGAAAATCTTTTGAGGGAGTTAAAACTCAATGTAGCCCAGCGACAACCCTGAAATCTGAAAGACCTGAATAAGATCTGTACAATGGAGACGGACAAAATCCCTGCTGCAGTGTGTGCAAGAACTACAGGAATTTCTAACTTTTGTAATTGCAAACAAACATTTCTGTACCAAATATTAAAGGAGTTCTCCGGGACTCCAGGAATCTTTTTATTTGTTATAGAGCTCACAACTTATTTATATTGAACTTTCTAATCGATATTCATTAAAGATTATTTACCTGGTCTGCTTTGCAAAACCAGGCAGAGAGCCCTTTAGTCCCCTCCTTCTTACTTCCTGCAAACCATTTGACGTCCATTAATCACATGGCCTTAATGGATGTTTTGTCATCACTCAGTGGATGTGGTTTGAAGCCAGAACACGCACACACTATGCATGAAAACTGGAATGGAGGGGATTTTAAAGCTTACTTAACCTTCCATTTATTTATTTTTTTTAAACCCCATCCCCGACAAGCAGAACATGATTTTTTTTTTCCTTCACAAAAACAGACAACCCCTTTAAGTCTCATAATAAATTTAGTCCGCTTAGAATTGCCATCCTGGGCCCGTTCCATGTAATTTCTGCAGGTTTATATCCTGTTTGTCATGCCGTCCATTGATTTAATTCTCCAGATGCATAGCAATGGTCTGTAATTTATACACAGCCTTAGGCTAGGTTCACACGGTGTATTTGCAGGGCGTAATTACGCCCTGCAATTACACCGTGGGGGAGGGGCGGGTGCGGGGGTCCTCGCCGGCCCATAGACTTGTATTACCAGCGGCACGTATACGCTGCTAGTATTTCACGTCACTTATCTCCCCCGGCAGCGGATTCGCTATGAGAACTGTGGATTACCATAATGACTGGGACGGATTCAGCCCGTAATTTGCGCACTACGGCTCGAATTACGGGCTGAAATACGTCCTGGTTTAAGCCGTGTGAACATAGCCTTACAGGTCTGCGTAAATTTTGCCAGTCCAGGAGGCTTCTGCAGTGCTGCTCACCTGACGGGCACGAGGATTCATGTCTAAGCTCTCCATTATATGATTCTGCAGCCAGGTTTATTTGCCTGCACAACCTGTGCCACATCTTTTTATAGTGTCGTTTTTATGACCTTTTTTCTACCTTTTGTCATCAATTCACGTCTCATCATAGACCCCCGACCTCCGGAAGGGACTTGTTTCACTTTTCTGCCCCCTTCATTACCATATGCAGAATGGGTCCATTTTTTTGTCTCACAGCTAAATGAGCCGTTTCCATTTGCTTTGTAGAACTAGAAGTCCCAGAATCCTCTGCTTTGTCTATGTTGCTCCCTTCCAACTTAAGTCTTATTTGTCAGCCTCCTGTTTCCTGGTGTTGAAAGCTCTATACTGGCCAGGAGTGTTGGGAAAGAAAGAAATCGGCAGCCGTTTCAGCGCCGTCAAAGCTCCAGTGCTTCCCTGCTGGTCCCCTACACAATGACATCACATACATCAGTCATGTGACTGTGCAGCGAATCACTAGCTTTATTGGGCACGTGACTGTGCCGCCAATCACTGGCTTGATCGGGCACGTGACTGTGCCGCCAATCACTGGCTTGATCGTTCACGTGACTGTGCCGCCACTCACTGGCTTTATCGTTCACGTGACTGTGCCGCCAATCACTGGCTTGATCGTTCACGTGACTGTGCCGCCAATCTCTGGCTTCATCGGGCACGTGACTGTGCCGCCAATCGCTGGCTTGATCGGGCACGTGACTGTGCCGCCAATCGCTGGCTTCATCGGGCACGTGGCTGTGCCGCCAATCGCTGGCTTGATTGGGCACGTGACTGTGCCGCCAATCGCTGGCTTCATCGGGCACGTGACTGTTTCCGCCAATCGCTGGCTTCATCGGGCACGTGACTGTGCCGGGCCCAATCGCGGGCTTCAAGGGGCCCCGTGACTGTGCCCCAAAACCCGCTGGTTTTCCTCGGACGTGATTTGTCCTCCAATCGCTGTTTCCCATGGGGGGCACGTGACTGTGCCGGGCCAAAACGCTGGTTACCCGGGCATGGGGAACTGTGCCCCCCAAATTCGCGGGCTTAAAAGGGGCCACTTTGGACTTTTGCCGCCAATTTTCGCGGGTTTTGATGGGGAAACTTGAACTTTTTCCGCCAATCGCGGGCCCCTTATCGGGCAGGGAACTGTGCCCCGAATTGGGCGGGGTTTTTATGGGCACTTGATTTTTCCCCCCTTTTTCGTTTCTTGATCGGGCACGGGGCTGTGCCGCCAATGCGGGCTTCTTTCGGGCACTTTGCCGTACAGAGACCACTGTGGCCAGTGATTGGCTCCAACGTCACGTGACCTTTTAAAACCGGTTACATCCCCTTGTTTTTTCTAGGCTACTCCTCCCCTGTTTTTAGAGAAAATATCTCTCCGCCTAAGATCTTAAATTATTAAAAATCGGGAAATTTACTAAATTTTCCCCCATTCAGGGAAAATCCCAAATTTTAAAGGGTTTTCAGTAAAACGACCCTGTCCCATAATGTTTTTTGTCCCAGGAATGAAAGAAAATATAGCTCAAATTGGGGGTTTTTTCGCCTTTTGAAAATTCAGGCATATAGGGGAAGCCGTCACAGTGACAATACAGTGCAGTCTGCAGGCCCCATGTTATAGACCCAGGACCCTCACAGAACATGTTTAAAATGAAAATTTTAGGATAATTTTAAAAATTTTAACGCTCAAACTTCTGCTCGCCCCTGGATCCATTGGGGGTTCTACCCCGTGATTGAAACCCCTTCCCTTTATGAGCCCCTGCATGAGATATCTACCCGTCTTTGGGCCCTTTAAAATGTAAAAACTGCCCCTAGCATAGGGATGCCTTTTTTTCCCCAAATAGCAACTAAAAAATCCATAGAAACCCAAAATCAGCCCATAGGAAACAAATCAAGTTTCATAGCAACCAATCAGAGCTCACTTTTTTTTTTTAAAACCCACAGCACTACATAAAATGAAAGCTGAGCTCTGTTTGGGTTTGTTTATCCCGCTCTGATTGGTTGCAATAGGCAAACAAGGACATTCCCTTACTGAAAGACCTTTTCATTATGTTGACTAAACGTTCGAGAAAATTTTAATTTTTTCGATTCGAACTTCCCACATTTTTTTAGAACTTGATCCAAAACCCCGACCCTTTCAAAACGGTTCGTTTCGGGGAAAATTTTTCTGCTGACTTTGCCGTTTCAACCCGCTTTTTTTTAATATTTTTCATGTCTAAAAAATTGGCGTCGCCACGGCAGATTTTAGGGGGCATTAAATATTTTTAAAATTTCCCCCAGAAATATGTTTTCCTCTCAAAAATCTGGTCCCAGGTAAAAACCTTGCATATTAAACTTAATGCCCCTTTTAAGGGTTTTTTCCAGGGGGGAAAATTTCAGCGCATTTTCCCCGCGAAATTTGGCTGTGTCCCTTTAATTTTCCGTATTGTAAAACGGGGGAATAATTTAAACATGCCCAATTATTTTAGGGGGAATACTTGCCGCGGGGTAATGACTGTAAAAAGGGCCTTTGGGTGCCGAAGGCCCCTTTTCCGGTAGAAGGGCCATATTAGCGTGAGCTCCCAAAGACACGTTTTGTACTGGCGGCCGTATTGCGTGACGCAGTAAAATCGTGTGAACATAGCCTAAAACGCCGAAATTTCCAAATCGCGGCACATAACCCCAATCATTATGAGTGAAGGGAAATTTGCGCCTCAAAAAGGCGCTTGCGTTATGGGGGGCCGGGCCGGGCAATCATTTTTAGGGCCGCATTAAAAATGGGGTATAATGCCCCTTTGTTACTGTTATGGATGGTAAAATCCAGCTTCCCCCTCACCTATATGGGTAAAAAAAAATTAACCGAACATCTTTTTCCCCCTTTTGATTTTAAATGGGGTTCGAAGTTCGATTAAAATAGAACCCGAACCGAACCCCGCAAAAGTTCGGGGCTGAAATTCAACCAACTTTTTTTCTGTTCGCTCATCACTATTTTTCACACATAAAACCCCAAATTGGGGTGGGACCCCCCCACCACAGGGACCCCTTTTAAAACCCCCTGAATTAATGATTAGTGATACAGAATCTTTTCTCATAATCCTATATATCTGTCTGCTCGGCTCCTCCTGTTGGATAAGGTGTCCCTCATGTTGGACCTGTGATATCTTCTGACATATCTCTTTTAGTAAATACTCGTGTTTCTTAGGCTATGTTCACACGGCTTATTTTGGGGCGCTTTTCCCGCTGCTTTAATTAAGGCGTACTGCGCTCTAATACAAAATTTGCCCCAGTTATTTTTTAAAAAATCCCCGTTCTCATAGAGCCCTAGGGTTTACGCCCCTCTCCCCCGGGGCGTACAATACCCCGTTTTTGGGGGGTTAAGTGACATAAAAGGGGCTTTCCTAGGGGGCCCCGGCGCGTTTCCCCCCCTTCCCCCCAACCCCCCGGGCCCCGGCGGGAACTCCCCAACACCATTGAAAATTGGGGGCCGTACTTTTAGCCCCAAAATTTTTTGGCCGTGTAACAGGGCCCCTTATTTTCCCACATACAAATTTTTATCAGCACACTCCTTAGGTGCGGCAGCAAGGGGTTAATCTGTCTTCACTCACTCAATCTTGCACTCAGATTTTAACCAGGTTGCGGATTTGAGTATAAATCGCTGCTACCAGCTATGTCACCCACACATTGCACTCGAGCTTTTGGAAAATTTAAGCACACAAAGCTCTCTTAGCAGTAAAGGGGGTTTTAAGCATTTTTGTTAAAGGCTTTTGAGTTCTTTCCAGTTTTGCGGGGACCAAATTTTTTGGGACCTTTCCTGGGGCCCCAAATTGTTTTTTTTTTTTTTTTTTCCCTCCCCGCCTTCCAGATCCTGTAAAGGTTTTGTTTTTTGAGAGACAAGATGTGCTTTTAAATGATGGCATTGACCTGGCTGGGAATCCCCTCCAAAAATCTATGTGAGGTGGAGTGTGGGGAAAAATGGAATTGCAACTTTTTTTGGGGGGTTTTTTGTTTCTTTTTTGAGGCCCACTGCTGGGGAAAAAATAAAGTAAAAAAAAAAATGTCATCTGAGGCCAGAATAAAATTTTTTGACTTATTTTAAAAATTTAATTTTTTCTCATTTTAAAGGGTTTCATCAAAAAAGCAGAACGGGACTCGGGAAATTTGAGGGGAAAAAGCCCCTTTTTTTCCTTATGTTAAAAACTGAAACCTCTTAATGGGGTCGTTTTTGTCTGTTTAAAAGGGAGGAAAAACTACCCCGGGGACCCATCCAGCTGTGTTTTGGAGTGCAAAGGGAAACAATTACATTTAACACTACAGCTGTAAAAAAGGTCCATTTACGGGGGGCTGATGTTTATTCTAAACTTAAAAAGTGTCCTTAAACACCCTGAACAATACAGCTGCATATCTATCTATCAAACTCATATCTATCATCTACTCATTTTCTACCCATCTATCCATACCCTATACCCATATGTATCTATCATCCTATCTATCTAAATATCTATTATTATCTATCTCCTACCCTTTTTAAATCTCATACTATTATTTATCTATCTATCTCATATTTTCTATCTATCTACCCAATTCTATCTATCAAACTATCTGATCTATCTGTCTAATCTACCCTGCCCCAAATTTAAAACTTTTTAAAACTATCTGCCCAAATCTATCTGTCTAATCTTTTCTGTTTTTCTATCTTATTTTAGCAAATTTTATCTATTAATCTATTTTTCCCTATCAATCTAAATATCTATGCACTATCGATCTCTGTCCCGCCCTTTTTATTATCTACTCACGTCTTTTCCCGGGTGTTTTTGGTATGGGAAACATACAAAAAGCTCAAGGGGGACAAAAAAAAAAAAATTTACGGGGAATAATTCAAAAAATTTTAAAATTGCTGTCAAACATGATGTCCCGATCTTGTGACAATGTACTACTGTTATATGTTAGTGAAAGAAAAATCTATAAACAAGTTATAAAAAAACTCAAAAAAAAAAATAAACGGGAAAAAAACAAATCTATCCCCAAATTTTACCCCCTTATCTTTTCCCCAAATTCAACCCCTTCTATCCCCTATCTTTTCCCCTATCAAACCCCCTACCCTATCCCCAAACTATCAAATCCCCTATCTATCAATCCCCAATCCAAACCCCCTTTTCAAACCATCCATCCCCAATTCTATCCCCTATCTATCAAACCCCTACAATTTTACCCCCATCTATCAATCCCCAACTAAAAAAAAAAAAAAAAATCCCCTATCTATAAACCCCTATCTATCAATCCCCTCTCCATCTATCCCCTACCTATCTATCCCCAAATCTATCTACCCCCCAAACTATCTATCCCCTATCAAACTATCTTTTTTATCTTTTGTACTTCTTTTTACATGTTATGAAAGTAACCCCCCTCGAATGTACAGTGCCCTGAAATCAATGCTCTAAAAAAAATAATAATAATAATAATAATAAAAAAAAAATTTTAAAATCAAAATTAAAAATTCCCAATTTTCATAAAAATTTTTATTTTATCTCATACTTTCTATTTTTCAAATTTATCTATCTCATTTTTTATCTAATACCCCCAATTTCTCATAGTTATCATCTCCCAAATTTTTAAAATATCAAACTATGCACTCTAGTGTGTACACATAGACAAAGAAGAACCCATGGGATTAAAAAAAATTTGGGTATAAAAAAAATTCCCCGGGGAAAGGGCTCCCCCTCCCCCCGGGGCCTTTGCTCTGTCCCCCCCCGCCCCTTTTCCCAAATTTTCCCAAATCTATCTCCCCTGTCTCTTATACAAAATTTTCATATTACATCTATAGTTTTCCATCTCCTACCCTTTTTTCAATACTATCTATGCCCCTTCAGTGTGTATTACGTAGCATCGTACAAGAGACCCAAATTTTGACTAAAAAAAAAATTTGGGTTAAAAAAAAAAAATTAATTTTTTAGGGAATTCCCCCCTTGGGGGTTAGGGAATGCCCCAAAAACCCCCTGGATTGGGTTTAGGGGAAATGTCCCACCTGCCCCCTTTTTGGGTGAGATTTTGGGTTGTTTTGGGAAAAATTTTTTTCCTTTTTTGTAAAACCCAGTTTTAAGGGGGGGGAAAGGAGGTGACCCTGTGCCCACCACTATTGATTTTCTAGGGGAGAGTTTTTTGTGGGTATTTTATAATTATTTTTTTTTTTTTTTTTGAGCCCCCTTTGGTTCCCCAGAGCGCGTAAAAATTCGGGTTTTCATACAAAAACACAGGCCCAAAAAAAAGTACAAAGGTGAAAAATTTAAGTAACTAACAACTTGTACAGAAGGAGAAGGTCCCTGCCCGGGGAGGGTTTAAACAATCAAAAAAGGGGGAAAAAGACAGGAGGGGAGGGGCCCAGACGGTTTTGGGGGGCCGGGTTGAAATTTTGGGGTGGGTTTATTTTTGGGTTATAGGCAACCTGAAGGGGATGGGTTTTCCGGGTTTGCTTTTGAGGCGGGTTAGTTTTGGGGGGAGATTCTGAGGTGTTGGGGTAGTGATTTTTCCAAATTTTGGGGGAAAGGAAACGGGAGAAGTCAATTGGAGACGGTTATTATGAGGTTAAACACGGGGAACAGAGGAGAAGGTCCTGTGGGGAGCGGAAATTGCGTGGGGGGAAAATATCTGGAGATTAAGGCAGATATGAAATGGGGGGGAGGGGCCCATGGAGACCTTTAAAGGTAAGGTTACTAACAGAACGGGGATTCGTTGGGCAAGGGGAAGCCAGTAAAGGGGATTGGCAAGGGAGCGGCAAGGATTATCGAGGAGAGGGGGTGAATCAAAAGGGGCACAATTTTAAGGAGGGATTGGAGGGGAGGGGAGGTTTGCAGCTGGGAGGCCACAGAAATGATGTTGCAATAGTCTATGGGGGAATGCGAGGGCATGGCCCAGCATTTTTGTGTTTTCCCGAATTTAAAAGGGGAAATTTAGGGGAAACGGGAGAAAATTTTTTCAGGGGGAAGGGCGGCAGGCAAAGTGAGGGTTTGGAATGCGGTTTGAATTACAGTTTTGGAGTAAAGGGGGTTATCCCAAGGCGGGCGGACTTGTGGACCTGGAAATTAAGTGAAATCCCCATTGCCCTTTTATAAAGAAAATCAGGTGGGGGGATGGAGGGGGGAAAACCGGGGAAGATGATAATTCAGTTTTTTTTCCCCCACTTTAAAAGCTTCGGGGAGACGTTAGGAAAAGGGAAATTTTTGGGAAACGGAAAACATTCGGGGAAACCCGGGAGAAGAGATTTTAAAATACGGGGCCCCCAATGTAGAGTTGGGTTTTCACCCACCAAAACAGTTTGTATTGAAAGCCATGCGATGAATTAGTTGCCCCAAACCCAAAAGATTGTAGATAAAAAGAGTAGTGGGCCCAGGAAAAGACCCCTGGGGGAAACCAACAGAGAGGGGGGCAAGGCGAAGGGGTGCGTGAATGAGAGCCCTCTAAATTCCCGTTCGTTTTTTGAAAGGGGGATACCGGGAAAGGGCCAAGTCCGTGATCCCCGAGGGGGGAGGGATTTGTATGAGGAGTGAGTTGGTCGACAGGTAAAAGGGCGGGAGGACGAGGTTTGGGGGGGGGGGGGAGAAGCACAGAGTAGTGGTTGGGGAGTTTTGGGCATTCTAGGTCGTTTTTTATTTGGGGTTAGGGGCGGGTTTCAGTAAAGTGGTGGGGGTCGGAAGCCAGATTGCAGGGGTCAAGGGGGATTTTGGTGGATAGTTTAGAGGACATTTGAAGAGGGACGTGCGGGGCTCAAGGATCTTAGGGAAAAAATGGAACAGTGAGATGGGGATATTTTGGACAGCCCAAGAGGGGCAAGAGAGGTTTCTTAAGGAGGGGGTGTGATGGGGGATGTTTAAAAAAATGAAAGGGAAAAAGATGCCAAGTTTAAGATGGGTTTAAGAAGGGACGGGGGCGGGGGTTTGATGAAACACAAAGGTCGGGGAGGGGGTGAGAAGGCAGTGGGCCAAGTTTTAAGGTAGTGAGGTTGGATTTGGACATTAAGTGGAGAGCTTGTCATGATTTACAGAAAGAGAAGGAAGTTAGGGGGGAATATTTAAAGGGGCATTTTTGAGGGGGGGGGATTTGGGACACGGGCGGAATAGAGAAAAGATGGGGGGGACTGCAGGGTGAAGCTTTGCCTATGTTTTTGGGATCTTATTTAGGAATGAGGGGCGAAGCCCTCTGCTAAAAAGGGGGAAAGGTGGGGGAGGGGGGGGGGGAAAGGGGGAGACCCATTAAAAGGTTTTTGAACAGTTGTCGGGGGTTTGTGAGACAGGAGGATTTTGGGGGTTTGGTGAAGTAACCGTTTGGCTGTGCGATTTGCAGTTTTAAAAATTTGAAACGGGATTTTTGTATAAGGAACCCACATGGAGGGGGGTTTTTCTTCCAGTGGGTTCACCAACCTAAAGCCCCGCCAAAGTTTTTTGGTGGAGTCTGTTGCCGGGGTTTTTGCCCTGTTGATTTTTGCGGGTTCTTTTTTGTGTGTAAAGGGGGGCGACAGCATCAAGAGTGGAGGTAATTTGTTTGTTGTAAAAAAATTTGGGGTTTGCTTCGGGGGTTCATCAAATGGGGAATGGAAAGGAAGGGAGAAAGAAAATTCAGAGAATTTAACGAAGGGGGTTTAAGGTGTTGCGGGTTTTCAAACGGGGGAGTAATATTTTTGGGGGCAGAGGGGCAGGGGGGGGGAATTTTGGTTTTGGAGAAGGGGAGCAGTTTTGGGGTTTCAGAGATAGGGAGGGGGAGGGGTTTGAGGGGTTTAGAAAGGACAAGGGGGGGTGAAGTTTGGGGGTCCTGTTGGGTCCATTTTTTATGATGGCTCCCAAGGGTCCCCCGGGGGTGGGGGCCAAAGGAAGAAGGAGAAGAAAACGGGATTTTGTTAGTATTTGGAGCGGGGTGTGAGGGGGATGTTAAAAATCCCCATGATAATAGTGGGTTGTCAGTAAAAGAAAGGAAGGGACCAGGAAGCGAAGGGGGTTAAAGGGAAGGGGGTGGCAGGGCCTGGGGGGGGCCAAAAAACAACAGCCACTTGGGGGTTTTGGGGGGGAGTAGATGCGGATGGGGTTGCACCTCAAAGGAGGGGGGGGTTAAAGGAAAGGTAGGGGTTTAAAGGGGGACAAAAGACCCAAAATTACTGAAAAAAATAAAGGCCGAAAACCCCCCGCCATTTTTTCCTTCCAAGCGGGGGGGGTGGGTAAACTGAAGCCCCCCCCGTAAGAGATTGCAGCAGGGGTTTTGTGCCCAGGGGGTTTCAGCCGGGTTTTCCGTTAGCCCAAAGGGAAAATGGGTTTGGGCGGGAGTTTAAGAGGCAGGGATGAAGGGAAGCTTTTTGCCCACAGAAGGGCATTCCAGAGGACTCCAAAACATGGGATGGGGTTTAAGCGGGGTGAGGGGAAGGGGGCTTTAAGTTTAAGGGGGTTTTTGAATTTTTGTCCCTTTTTGGGCCGGGTAAGGGGCGGGTGAAAAAAAAAGGGGGGGGTGGGCGTTGGAAGGGGGGGCCGGGGGTTTGGGGAGATATGCCCCCAAAAGCAGCGGGGAAAGCAGGGAGAGTTTGAAAAGGGGGGGTTTTGGGAAAAGGGAAAAAAGGGGGGGTTTGGTGGGGTTTTTTGTGAAAAGGGGTTTTAAAAAGCTGTGAAAGAGGTGGAGGGGAAAAGAGGAGGGTTGAGGGGTAGCATAGACGGGAAATATGGAAGTCGTTGCCCAGTGTAGGGGTGTGAGGGTAGGCAAGGAATTTGAGGAATAGAGAGGTAGTGACGATAGTGGCAGAGAAGTGCATGTTGGGGGTGGTATGACTATAAAGCAGACTAACTCAATGTTTACCTTAAGGTTATTCCTGGTTCATTTCTGGCTTCAATTCTGGTATAATTCTGAAGTCACACTTATGGAATAGCACTTAATGGTATATGGTATACTCTGAACTTGGCAAGAAAGAGGGAAGAGGTGAGCTGTGTGCATCCACTATTGACTTTTATGAGGAAGTTTTATGGGCATGTGACCTGTGTAGGGTGATCGAGTTGGTGAGTTCTGTTCATCCACTATTGACGTGTATAGGACAGGGTTGTGGGCATGCTCTGTGACCTGTGTAGGGAGCGGGAGAAGGTGAGTTTAATTCATCCACTCTTGAGTCTATAGGACAGTGTTGTGGGCATACTCTGTGACCTGTGTAGGGAGGAGGCAAGGGGTGTACCCATCTCCTATTGTGAATGATGGATCCTGTATATAGGTGTTACCTATCCGTGTAACCATCCTGTGATGAGAATGAGGACACTTGAGATAAATTATCTCTATAGAACAGGAAGTATCAGACTATTAATATACTTCATGACCAAAATAAAAACTGCAGGATTTCAGGATTTCTTTTGCTTATAGATTGTGACGTGGAAAATAATAATTTAAAGAGAACCTGTCACATAGGTTATGCCCCCCTTGCTGAGGACAGAACAAGCTAGTGTCAGATCTGCTGTTTCCAGCGCTGTGTCCCTTATTCTGTAAGATGCTGGAGTTTTCGTGTATTTAATGCTCAAATCTGCAGTTTTCAGCCAGAAAAGAGTCATTCGAAGAGTCCTACAGAGTGTCAGTTTTTTTCAAACCCGGCCAATCAGAGGCTAGCCCCGCCCACCTCAACTGACAAACCTATTACTTTGAATAGTTAGAAACGTGAATAACTGCCAGATGGGCGGTGCTAGCCTTTGGTAGGCGGGGCTAACACCTACTCCTGAATAAGATTTGAGGGGTAAATGCTCTAAAACTGCTGCATCTTACAGAATAAGGGACACAGCCCTGGAAACAGCAGGTCTGACACTAGCTTGTGCTGTCCTCAGGAAGTGGGGCACAACCTATGTGACAGGTTCCCTTTAAACATATAGGGCGACATGTATGAACGGGGCTGCGCCAGATACAGTATCTGCTGTCTTTTCAGCCCGATATCAGGCGCAGCCCCGTTCATACTTGTTTAAATCTCCCGCACTCCACTCCTGTGCGCATTACATTGCGCCTTTGGCACTTTATGTGCCCGATCTCAGGGGCGTGCGGGAGGCGAGGCGCACTAGAACCGTATCGAAGCCACATATTTATAGCTTTGTTATTGCATTTCTAGGCTCATAACTGCTGGAACAGGTAGAGCACTTTCAAAGTGGTTTACCTGAGCCAGAAATGTCGCCCGAGAGCTGGAATGCACCTGATTTATGACCCACTGTATAGTGGGTTCATAAATCAGGCGCATTCTACACTAATGTGAGGCACATGAAATTTGGCGTGTTAATGTCAAATTTCATGCATGTCGCCCTAGGTTCTTTTCTGACAAGACCCTGCCATTAAATAATCCAAAATATCGTATTCTAGACCTGATGGTAATTAACATTTAAATGTGTCA
This sequence comes from Phyllomedusa bahiana, assembly GCA_025379985.1. Taxonomy (NCBI): domain Eukaryota; kingdom Metazoa; phylum Chordata; class Amphibia; order Anura; family Hylidae; genus Phyllomedusa; species Phyllomedusa bahiana. The sequence goes on along the minus strand of JAODAL010011226.1, from coordinate 52,345 downwards.
AGATTCCTTCTCCATTAGAGTCATAAAAGCGATTAGTTTATTAGCGTCACTCAGGAATTCCGTTCAGCTTAATGACTTTTATTTTCAGGCGTTTAATTAGTCAATGTAAATGGAATAAGTGACGATGATTGAAATGATTATTCTTTGTATCTGAAACCAAGGCTAATTACCGCAAGGAAGAATTCAGAGAAATCCTAATTGTAATGAAGTATGTCGGGCGTCGTCTGTAGAGGCTGGAATTATAGACGTTTTAAGAGGAGAACGGACAAGTCATATACAAGTGCTGACACTGCCGTACTTCATACAGATATTGGAATGATGTCACTGGATGGGATTTTGATTTTAGCACCAAAGATAAAAAATCAGTGTAGACTTATCTGTGATGAGAAGTAAATGTGATATATAGGGTTATATGATAGAGGGAGAGAAGCTGAGCTCTGTGATATATAGGGTTATATGATAGAGGGAGAGAAGCTGAGCTCTGTGATATATAGGGTTATATGATAGAAGAGAGAAGCTGAGCTCTGTGATATATAGGGTTATATGATAGAGGAGAGTAGCTGAGCTCTGTGATATATAGGGTTATATGATAGAGGAGAGTAGCTGAGCTCTGTGATATATAGGGTTATATGATAGAGGGAGAGGAGCTGAGCACTGTGATATATAGGGTTATATGATAGAGGGAGAGGAGCTGAGCTCTGTGATATATAGGGTTATATGATAGAGGAGAGGAGCTGAGCTCTGTGATATATAGGGTTATATTTACATCCAAAATGCTAGATAGCAGGTATAGGGAAAGGGATAATTTGTGGCGCTAGAATCCTCTATTTCTATAGAAATTTTCAGGAAAGGTTTCCAATAAATAAAAACTGATTTATTTCTAAAATACAATATTAAAAGAAAGAAAGCTCGACGCGTTTCGCACGCATCATCGCGGGCTTCATCAGGAGAATTTTTTACACAGTGGCGTAGCCAGATTTAAAGTCAACAGTTAAATTTGCCCCGCCTTTAAAACGCTCATCTACACACATCAATCATATATATATATATATATATATATATATATATATATATATATATATATATATATATATATATATATACATGAATTCCTATGATATAAACTCTAATACAAGATATGGTCTCTCAATTACCTGAACTATAGACGCAACGCTGTATCTTTCCATCCCTCACCGGCACTGTGCCGGGAAACAGGAAGGAACGTCATAGTAAGGGCAACATCGTCCCTTCCGGTTAGTACCGGCTTGCGATGTGCGCATGCTCTCTGCCCATACAGTCGCTAGATGCGGTCCTAAAACATATGTGACATTAAAATACTATACTCTGATGTAAAAAAAGGGGGAATTAAAATTTTTTAAAATGGACAACTGTATATACTATAAAACTGCCGGATACTATTAATTCTGGAGGTCTAGTTAATCAACTCTTGGGCTTCATTTAAACCTGCAGGACTCAGAGTGTCTAATTTGAATATCCAGAAGATCTCTTTGTTTATTAGACCCTGAAGTCTATCAGTCACATTTTCAGGGATAAAATCAATGGGTTGGACCTGTAAAGTGTAATCCTCATCAGGATGTTCTACTGCCAGATGTCTCGACAGACTGTACATTTTATTTTTCCTTTTGATATTAAATCTATGATTATTCATCCGTTGGGATAGCTTCGTAGAGGTTCTCCCAACATATTGCTTCAGGCAACTACATGTGATAAGGTATATCACATAATTTGAATTGCAGGACAGTTTATACTTGATCTTAAATCTTTCAGCTGTGGATGAGGATACAAACTCCTCACCTTCACGCAGCATCCCACAACATTTACACGTTGGAAATTTACAAGTCTCCACTCCTCTTTGATGGATTTTATCTACCTTGACTTTCCCCTTCCCATTCTTACAACCTTCCAGATTATTCTGTCCCTTTTTCTTTTCTCGTGAAGGGGCGATGATATTTTTAAGAGTATTGGCTCTCTATATGTTACTCCTAGTTCTTTTAGTAATTTCTGTTTTGAGAATGGGGTCTGACCGTAGAATCCCCCAATGTTCAGGATTCTCTGGAGTTCCTCATGTTGAGAAGAGTAAATGGTGATAAAATTAAATTTAAAACGTTCTTCTTTACTCTTGGATTTGACCGAATGGACATATTCATTTTGTGTTTTTACCATGGCTCTATTCTTTGCCTGTTCAACTAATTTACTAGGATACCCTTTGTCTCTAAATCTCTTTACAAGCACTTGTGCTTGTTCACTATATGTTTTATTTGAGGTACAGTTTTTTCGGATTCGGCGGAACTGTCCAAATGGGATGTTCCTTGTCCATTTTTTATGATGATTGCTTGAAAAATGGATAAAGTTATTCGAATCCACAGGTATGAAATACGTATTGGTACAAATTTTTCCTCCGTCATTATACAGATTCAAGTCCAGAAATTTAATACTTTTCCCATTCATTGTAGATGTAAAAGTAATGCCGGCCGTATTCATATTTAAATTTTTCAAAAAGACTATTGCTTCACCTGGGGACCCGTCCCATATGAAGATCAGGTCGTCTATAAACCTCTTATAGTAAACTATGTTGGATCTAAAGAGGTTATAGTCGGAGAGAATGCATAACTCCTCAAAACTACCCATAAACAGATTGGCCAGCGATGGGGCAACCCTTGTCCCCATCGCCGTACCAACCTGCTGGTGGTAGTGTGATCCGCCTTATTCAAAAAAATTATTTTCCAGTATCAAACGTAAACCTTCTAAAAGAAAGGCTTTTCTATCAGCGGGCATATTTTTATCTGCATCCAAAAATAAACTGACTGCCTGTAACCCCAAGCTATGTCTGATGTTGGAGTACAGGCCCACCACATCCATGGTGAGGAAATAATAGGAATCCCTCCATTCCATACCTGCCAGATCCCTAATGATATGGTCCGAATCTTTTAGATAACTACTCAAAGTTACCACATACGGCTGTAAATAAATATCTAAAAATTGAGACAAATTGGAGAGTGGGAACACCAAATTGCAAACATTCAGCTCACCCGTCAGTTGCTGTGAACCAGGGTCTCGGGAGTATGGCCAGGGTGGAGTCCACATCCGATACACAGAATTCAAATACAGGTAAGCCAGCTTCAGCTGAAAAACCAAATTGGTATGAGTAAAATCAGGCAAGATTTATTGAAGAATTAATTAAAAAGGATCAAGAAGGTGACACCGCTTCATGTTCATGGAGAGCACTTAGACTTGCAACATCCTAAGAAAAAAAAAACAACGCGTTTCGGATGACGTCCTTAGTCTTGGTCTCTTTACTTAAAACACTGATACTGGTATAAATGGAGGTTGCCTGGTCACATGACCAATGAAAGGCCACACCTCCATGAACATGCAAGTTGCACTAAATAATTTTTTACATTCTCATTTTAGCATTAATATTTATCTATTAATAATGATATACGGTAGGAAATAAAACTTTTCAATAGTGGAGGGAGATGTCATGTAAAATATTCAGACCTGCAGGTACTCGGGTTCCTAATTTAAAAACCCACATGGATTCCCTAGATAATAGTCTGTAATGCAGATCTCCTCCTCTTGGTGGGCGCACTACTTTTTCTATGGCACAAAAACTAAAGGAGGAAAGATTGCCTCCATGCACCTCCTGAAAATGCCTAGAAACACTGGAGCAATTGAAACACTCTTTTCTGAGTGCGTCTGACAGGTGTCTTCGAATTCTTATTTTTAGCTGACCTGTAGTGCACCCTACATACTGCACACGGCATGTACCACATGTTATGAGATGGACTACAAACTTGCTATTGCAATTTACATAATCTTTAATGTCATAACTTTTATTGGTAACATATGAAAAAAATGTTTTTGTTTTTTGTGCATACTTGCATGCCGTGCAACGAGTGTGACCACAACCATAAAATCCCGATGCTCCAAGCCAATTATCTTGTGAACAATAAGGTTTCTCAAGTGCGCTTGGAGACAGAAGTGATCCTAGGGTGGGGGCTCTTTTGGAAATAAAACGGACATTATGTTGCAGCAAATTTTGTAGGTGTGAATTAACATGTAAAACAGGTAAGTGTTTTTTGACAATATTCACTATACTCCCATACTGCTGACTAAATCCTGTTGAAAAGGTGATTATATCTGTGTCCTTATGCAGTTTAGAGTTATCTTGCAAAAGGGAGGATCTGTCTACCATTTTAACCCTATGTTGGGCTCTTTTAATAATTCGTGATGGATAAGCACGTTGTTTTAATCTGACATTCGCATCTTTTTCCGCCGCCACAAACTCAGCTTTATCTGAACAATTTATTTTAATGCGTACGAGTTCTCCGTACGGGATATTATTTAGCACATGTTTAGGATGGCAAGAATTGGCCAAAAGCAGTAAATTTCGAGCGGTGGATTTTCTATAAGGTGAAACTTGGATGTGACTGTCGATTTGACCCACTAGGGTTACATCCAAAAAGTGAATAACGTGTCTTTCCCATTGCGAGGTGAATTTGAGATTCATAGAGTTGGATCCTATGTAGGAAACAGACTCCATGGCCTGAGCCTCCGTCCCCCCCCCCACACCATCAGAAGGTCATCAATGTACCTCCCATACCAGATGATGTGGGGGGGAGAAGGAACACAAGTCTGAAAAGAGAAATCTTTCTTCCCAGACAGACATAAAAATGCCTGCCAGGGACGGGGAGAAACGGGCTCCCACAGAAGCTCCCCTCTTTTGTAAAAAATAGCGACCGTCAAACATAAACTAATTATGTGTTAATAGATACTCCACTGTATCCACTATGTAACCCTGCTGCACAGATGAAAATTCGCTATATTTATCCAAATGATAGGCTAGGCAGGATAGACTTACACTATGTGGCATGCATGAATAGAGCCCGATGACATCACAAGATAGCCAACTATATTCTCCCTCCCATTCAATAGATTCAACACTTTTGATGAGATGTTTGGTGTCTCGCAAGTAGCCCGGTAGGTCGATCACAAATGGCTGTAATATACGATCGACCCACTGGCCTAAACGCTCATTCAGAGACCCTATCCCTGCCACAATAGGACGGAAGGGTGGAGGGAAGGATCCCTTATGCACCTTTGGCAAGGAATGAAAGATGGGTATAACAGGGTGTTCAACATAAAGCCCATATGCCGATGTTTGAGAGACAACACCTAGAGACACCCCCCTCTGTAACAGATTTTTCAATGTGGTTTTGAAATCAGTAGTGGGATCTTTACCCAAAATTTCATAAGACTCAGGATCTTGCAACATAGAAAAATTCTCCCTACAATATAATTCTCTGTCTAATACTGCCACCGAACCTCCCTTGTCAGCAGATCTAATCACTAACTCCTTATTTTCTTTCAATTGTGTGATGGCCATTTTCTCTCCGGCACTAATATTCCTATGTTTTTTGGATTCACTTGTTCCAATATGCAGAAGGTTTAAGTCCCTTTCTACCCTCTCCTGGAAAATATCCATACTGGACGGGCGTGAGTTAACAGGATAGAAACTATCATTACCATATTGAAAATTAATCTGATTATCAATGATGCTCCTAGACTCACTTCTAAGGGATCGCAGTGTGACTACATTACAAAGATCTGAAAAGGGAAGGATGGGTGGCAACACTGGTGCAGTATGTACTATTTCATTTTTTAACCCATTCCTATCTTCATAAGTACTGTCCTCTGACATTAGGGAGAAAGGATTTTTTAATGTGATTAAACGGGCAAATTTGTTGACATCCATAAGAGTGTTATATAAGTCAAAGTTGCAGGACGGTGAAACCCAAACCCTTGGACAAAACTTTGATTTGGTTATCTGACAAAATTTGACCTGAGAGATTGATCACAGGGCTCAGGTTCTGACGGAGAGTCCAAGGGGTCAGCTGCAAGTCTCTTGGCCTGGTGTTTCCTCCCTGCCCGCCTCTTGCGTTTTTTGACCCTCCTCTTTTGTAGCGTTGATTGTAACTTGCTACCATGTCCCGTGGGGGGTCTTGGGGGGTACGGTCCGAAGTGTAATCCGAGGCAGCCGAGGAATCATTTTGTGAAGAGTCCCCTTCAGAGAAACTAACACGCTGTGAGTGTGATCTGTCCCTTCTGTATTGGAGAGTGGGGACTCGATTCCGGAGACGATAGGTCTCCCAGGTGGATTATTGGTGTCCTTATGCACCTTTGGAAGGTGATAAAAGAAAGGAGTCCTAGGTTTTTTGATAAACCAAATCTCGAATTCTTTTTGATTGATAGTTCCTATAGCCAACGCATTCTTTAAAAAACTTAAGAAAGTATTCTGTAGTGTGGAGTATACATCACTCCCCACTTTACAATAATATGTAGGATCCTCTAGGACACCAATTAAGGACACCAATAATACACCTGGGAGACCTATCGTCTCCAGAATCGAGTCCCCACTCTCCAATTTGTCTCAATTTTTAGATATTTATTTACAGCCGTATGTGGTAACTTTGAGTAGTTATCTAAAAGATTCGGACCATATCATTAGGGATCTGGCAGGTATGGAATGGAGGGATTCCTATTATTTCCTCACCATGGATGTGGTGGGCCTGTACTCCAACATCAGACATATCTCGGGGTTACAGGCAGTCAGTTTATATTTGGATGCAGATAAAAATATGCCCGCTGATAGAAAAGCCTTTCTTTTAGAAGGTTTACGTTTGATACTGGAAAATAATTTTTTTGAATATGGCGGATCACACTACCACCAGCAGGTTGGTACGGCGATGGGGACAAGGGTTTCCCCCTCGCTGGCCAACCTGTTTATGGGTAGTTTTGAGGAGTTATACATTCTCTCCGACTATAACCTCTTTAGATCCAACATAGTTTACTATAAGAGGTTTATAGACGACCTGATCTTCATATGGGACGGGTCCCCAGGTGAAGCAATAGTCTTTTTGAAAAATTTAAATATGAATACGGCCGGCATTACTTTTACATCTACAATGAATGGTAAAAGTATTCAATTTTTGGACTTGAATCTGTATAATGACGGAGGAAAAATTTGTACCAATACGTATTTCATACCTGTGGATTCGAATAACTTTATCCATTTTTCAAGCAATCATCATAAAAAATGGACAAGGAACATCCCATTTGGACAGTTCCGCCGAATCCGAAAAAACTGTACCTCAAATAAAACATATAGTGAACAAGCACAAGTGCTTGTAAAGAGATTTAGAGACAAAGGGTATCCTAGTAAATTAGTTGAACAGGCAAAGAATAGAGCCATGGTAAAAACACAAAATGAGTATGTCCATTCGGTCAAATCCAAGCGTCAAGAAGAACGTTTTAAATTTAATTTTATCACCACTGACTCTTCTCAAAATGAGGAACTCCAGAGAATCCTGAATAAACATTGGGGGATTCTACGGTCAGACCCCATTCTCAAAACAGAAATGACTGAAAAACCAGGAGTAACATATAGGAGAGCCAACACTCTTAAAAATATCATCGTCCCCTTCACGAGAAAAGAAAAAGGGACAGAATAATTTGAAAGGTTGTAAGAATGGGAAGGGGAAAGTCAAGGTAGATAAAATCCATCAAAGAGGAGTGGAGACTTGCAAATTCCCAACGTGTAAATGTTGTGGGATGTTGCGTGAAGGTGAGGAGTTTGTATCCTCATCCACAGCTGAAAGATTCAAAATCAAATATAAACTGTCCTGAAACTCAAATTATGTGATATACCTCATCACATGCAGTTGCATGAAGCTATATGTTGGGAGAACCTCTATGAAGTTATCCCAACGGATGAATAATCATAGATTTAATATCAAAAGGAAAATTAAATTGTACAGTCTGTCGAAACATCTGGCAGTAGAACATCCTGATGAGGATTACACCACAGGTCCAACCCGATGATTTTATCCCTGAAAATGTGACTGATAGACTTCAGGGTCTAATAAACAAAGAGTCCTGCAGGTTTAAATGAAGCCCAAGAGTTCATTAACTAGACCTCCAGAATTAATAGTATCCGGCAGTTTTATAGTATAGACAGTTGTCTGTTTCAAAAAATTTTAATTCCCCCTTTTTTTACATCAGAGTATAGTATTTTAATGTCACATATGTTTTAGGACCGCATCTAGCGACTGTATGGGCAGAGAGCATGCGCACATCGCAAGCCGGTACTAACCGGAAGGGACGATGTTGCCCTTACTATGACGTTCCTTCCTGTTTCCCGGCACAGTGCCGGTGAGGGATGGAAAGATACAGCGTTGCGTCTATAGTTCAGGTAATTGAGAGACCATATCTTGTATTAGAGTTTATATCATAGGAATTCATGTGTGTGTATATATATATATATATATATATATATATATATATATATATATATATATATATATATATATGATTGATGTGTGTAGATGAGCGTTTTAAAGGCGGGGCAAATTTAACTGTTGACTTTAAATCCGGCTACGCCACTGTGTAAAAAATTCTCCTGATGAAGCCCGCGATGAGGCGTGCGAAACGCGTCGAGCTTTCTTTCTTTTAATATTGTATTTTTAGAAATAAATCGGTTTTTATTTATTGGAAACCTTTCCTGAAAATTTCTATAGAAATAGAGGATTCTAGCGCCACGAATTATCCCTCTCCCTATACCTGCTATCTAGCATTTTGGATGTAAATATCAAATCCTCCTACTCTAAGTGTGTAGAGTAAGAGTGTACTTTGGGATACGAGCTGCAGGATCAAAGACCTCATCAATACGTGAATTTAATGTGTTGTACCATTATATGTACAACAAACTCAGGTGAGCACTTTTGAGTATCATCTTTGTTTAATTATAAAAGAGTAACCGCACTATCCGTGCGCCTTTTTGTCTTTTCATCTATTAACCCCTCCTGGGGTCATAGGACACCTACGAACACACGTTTACAGTTTATATAGGGTTATATGACAGAGGAGAGAAGCTGAGCTCTGTGATATATAGGGTTATATGAGAGAGGGGAGAAGCTGAGCTCTGGGATTTATCGGGTTATACGATAGAGGAGCTGAGCTCTGTGATATATAGGGTTATATGAGAGAGGGGAGAAGCTGAGCTCTGTTATATATAGGGTTATATGATAGAGGAGAGAAGCTGAGCTCTGTGATATATAGGGTTATATGAGAGAGGAGAGAAGCTGAGCTCTGATATATAGGGTTATATGAGAGAGGAGAGAAGCTGAGCTTTGTGATATATAGGGTTATATGGTAGGAGGAGAGAAGCTGAGCTCTGATATATAGGGTTATATGATAAAGGAGAAAAGCTCAGCTCTGTGATAATAGGGTTATTGGAGGAGAGGACTGACTCTGGGATATCTAGGGTTATATGAGAGGAGAGGAGCTGAGCTCTGTGATATATAGGGTTATATGAGAGGAGAGGAGCTGAGCTCTGGGATATCTAGGGTTATATGAGAGGAGAGGAGCTGAGCTCTGTGATATATAGGGTTATATGAGAGGAGAGGAGCTGAGCTCTGGGATATATATGGTTATATGAGAGAGGAGAGGAGCTGAGCTCTGTGATATATAGGGTTTATATGAGAGAGAGGGAGCAGCTCTGGATATATAGGTTATATGGAGAGAGAGAAGCTGAGCTCTGTGATATATAAGGTTATATGATAGTAGGAGAGATGCTGAGCACTGTGATATATAGGGTTATATGATAAAGGAGAGGAGCTGAGCTCTGGGATATATAGGGTTATATGATAAAGGAGAGGAGCTGAGCTCGGATTATAGGGTTATATGATGAGGAGAGAGCTGGCTCTGTGATATATAGGGTTATATGAAGAGGAGGGAGCTGAGCTCTGTTTAAGGGTTATATGATAGAGGAAGAGAAGCTGAGCTGTGGATATTATAGGGTTTATGAGACAGGAGAGAAGCTGAGCTCTGGGATATATAGGGTTATATGATAGAGGTGAGAAGCTGAGCTCTGGGATTTATCGGGTTATATAGTCAGAAAGCTTGTGCACTCTTTGTTGACCTCGTAGAGGAGACAAAGAGGGAGGGTGGGACAAAAAAAGGTGCACTCCAATCGTGTAGTACGTTAGATTCAAATGGCACTCGGTATTAAATATATATTCTGCTCACCTGAGCGAGTTGTACTATATGATTCAACTCATTAAAACGCCAAACTCCAATTGATAGCTGCTGTTAGATCCAAAACAACGCTCATGTTCCGCACAATGGAATAATGAGGAAAATATAAAAATATATCCACAAAGATCTATTATATAGACCCTGTATAGGATCACAGCGCTTAGATCCAACCTCGTTCCTTTGGTATAGAACGTTTAGTACAAACCACTTAAAATTTTCCCAAAAAGCTGTATTTATTTAAAAATATATAACATTAAAAATACATATAGCTCCCTTGCTTCAACGCGTTTCGCACGACTCTATCGTGCTTCATCAGGAATAACCTACCCCATAACATCCTCTCATTATATAGACAGCTCCACTTCCTTTACACAAAATGTTCCGACACACCTTACATATCAAATTGGCAATAATTTTTTTTAAAATATAATATAACACGACATAAAATACAAAACAATATAATCTAATTGAGCCTTACTTGCTTTTAGACGGCATCTCCGCTCTTCCTCTTTCGCGGGTTCCGTACCGGAAGTCATCATCATCTTAGATCACTTCCGCCCTTACTTCTCTAACGGAGACAGGGAGAGCATTGCGCATGCTCTATGCCCACAGTTTCCGTCTTACTAAAAGAACATCAATCTAGCTCTATAGAAATGATTTTAAATCCTTAAATACACAATTAAAATCAATTTATAATCTCCTGTACTTCGTTTAGACCAAACGGGCTTATTGTATTTAGCTTAAAAATCCAGAAAGTTTCCTTATTGGTCAGTACTTGCAGTCTATTTGGTACTTTCTCATGGACAAAATCAATAGGCTGTACTTTAATTTGATATTTACCATCTTTATGCATCTCCTCAATATGACTGGGGAGACTATATAACCTACTCTTTCTTTTTATGTTAAACCGGTGATTGTTCATTCTTTGTGAAAGTTTAGTTGTGGTTCTGCCTCTATATTGTTTTCCGCAATCACAAGTTATTAAGTAGATCACGAAACACGAATTGCATGATAGTCTATGTCTCATTTTGAAACTCATTGGTAGCTTTGGAACTAAAAGTATCCCCTTCATCCAACATACCACAACATTTACATAGGGGGAATTTACATGAAAACACCCCTTTTTGTTTCCATCTCATCATTTTCCTGACGTTTGAAATCCTCTAATTGTTTCTGCCGTGATGGAGCCAAGCTATTTTTTAAGGTAGCTGCTCTACGATAAATCATTTTTGGATGTTCCGTTAGATGAGGTTTTAAAATGGGGTCGGACATCAGAATATTCGAATGTTTCGATAGAATTTTTTGTATCTCCTTAAATTGAGAGGAAAAGGTAGTAATAAAATGAGTACCAGTTTCATATGCCTGTGCTACATTCTTTTCTTTGGATACAGTACATTCCCCTTGTGTCATATTGGATGCTCTCTTATTTGCATTCTGAACCAAATCGGTTGGATATCCCTTTTGAGTAAATCTATCAGTCAAAATACTCGCTTGATCTTCATACACTATCAGATGTGCAGTTCTTACGCACTCTTCGGAACTGTCCAAAAGGTACGTTCCGAATCCATTTACCAAAATGGTTACTTTTAAAATGCACGTAATTGTTGGAATCAACTAATTTAAAAAATGTTTTCGACATTATTTTTCCTTTTTCTATATACAAATTCAGATGCAGGAATTGTATTTCTTTGTCACTGATATTCATACTGAAAGGGATACCCCATGAATTAGAATTTAAATAATTTAAAAAACTGTTGGCATCCTCAATCGATCCCTGCCGGTTTAACATAAAAAGAAAGAGTAGGTTATATAGTCTCCCCAGACATATTGAGGAGATGCATAAAGATGGTAAATATCAAATTAAAGTACAGCCTATTGATTTTGTCCATGAGAAAGTACCAAATAGACTGCAAGTACTGACCAATAAGGAAACTTTCTGGATTTTTAAGCTAAATACAATAAGCCCGTTTGGTGTAAACGAAGTACAGGGGATTATAAATTGATTTTAATTGTGTATTTAAGGATTTAAAATAATTTCTATGGAGATAAATTGATGTTTTTTTAGTAAGACGGTAACTGTGGGCATAGAGCATGCGCAATGCTCTCCTTGTCTTCGTTAGAGAAGTAAGGACGGAAGTGATCTAAGATGATGATGACTTCCGGTACGGAACCCGCGAAAGAGGAAGAGCGGAGATGCCGTCTAAAAGCAAGTAAGGCCCAATTGGGTTAAATTTTTTTGTTATTTTGTTGTTTTAATTAAAATTTTAAAAAAAATTTTTTGCCAATTTGAAAAGTAAGGGGTCGGAACATTTTGTTTTTAAAAGGAAGGGGAAAGCTTCTTTTAAAATTTGGAGAGGATGTTAGGGGAAAGGTTAAATTCCCTGATGAAGCACGAAAGCCCCATGCAAAAACCTTTGAAGTAAGGGAGCAATATTTTTTTTAAATGTTAAAAATTTTTTTAAAATAAATACATTTTTTTGGGAAAAATTTTTAAGGGGTTTGTACAAAAACTTTCCCTTCCCAAAGGAACGGGGGTTAAAACCTAAGCGCTGTGACCTATACGGGGGTAATAAATAATTTTTGTAAAATATTTTTTTATATAGGGTTTAAAAAGAAAAGGAGGGGACGGCTCTGGGGAATATAGGGGGGTTAATATGATAAAGGGAAGATGCTAAAGCTCTTTTTATAAAAAAGGGTTAATGATAGAGGGGAGAAGCTTAGCTCTGTTGAAATATAGGGTTATAGGGTTTGAGAGAAGCGAGCTTTGTGAAAATGGGGTTATAAAAATTAAAAGCTGAGCCCTGTGAAAAAAGGGTTTTTAATGATAAGAAAGTTTAGCCTGTGAAATATAGGGTTTAAAATGATAAAGGGAAGCGGGAGCTCTGTGTTTATTTTGGGTTTTATATGATGAGAAAAAGCTGAGCTCTGTGATATAAGGGTTATATAATTGAGGAGGGGAGCAACTCTTGAAAAATAGGGTTAAAAAATAGAGGAGAGAAGCTGCTCTGTAAATATATGGTTTATATGATAAGAGGGGACCCTGAGCCTGTGATATAAAAGGTTTTAAAATGTTTAGAGGAGGGGAAAGCTAAGCTCTGTGATAAAAATACGGTTAAAACTTTAGGAGGAGAGAAGCTAAACTCTAAAAATATAAAGATTTTATATGAAAAGGGAAGAAGCAGACCTGTGAAAATATGGGGTTTATATGAAAAGGGGAAGAAAAAGCTGGGGGCTCTATAAAAATGGGGTTATAAATAAAGGGAGAGAAGCTGACTCTGGATAAAAAGGGTTTAAAAGATAGAAAGAGAACTGAGCCTATAATAATGGGGTTTTATATAAAAAAGGGGAAAGAAGCTGACCTCTGTGATATATAGGTTTTTGATATTTTTTTCCCCCCCCCCTTCCCCCCCCCTTTTGGAGACCCCTTTTATTTTGCTGAGTAAAACCCCAAAATTTTTTAAATGGCCCCCAGACCCCGGAGGGCCTGGGCCGCAAACCAAACCTCAAATCAGATATAGATACAATAAACAGTATCCACACAAGAACGGGGAAAGCCCTTGACCCAAAGAAGAAGTATTTTTTTATTATAGCAGTGATTTTAAAAAAGACTTGATTATATGTGGTGAGGGCATCGCATTTCGGGCCCGGAGCAAAGTGATACTTTTACAGCTTACATTGAGAAAACCCAACATAGCTAATTCTGTTAAAATTTAAAAAGGGTTCCTGCAGAAATAAGCGAGAGCCCCCAAATTTGTATGGGTCCTTAAATTTGGGGAAATCCTTTGGGTGTCAGGAAAATTTTTTCTTGTTTTTTAACCCCCTTAACTTGAAAATTTCCCCCCCTTTTTGAAACAAACAATACAGAAAAAATTAGAGCTGTGCAAACTTTTTCCCCATTTTGAAAAGGGAGAAAAACCGTTAACAACTGCTTCACAATGCTTTTCCTGCACATTCTTTTCCCTGCTCCTCCCCTTTTAGCTGGGGCAACACCAGGAGCGAGGACGGAAGGGGAGAAGGGAGGCTTCCCCAGTTAGAGACAAAATCACCCCCAAATTCAATGTTTCCCCCGTTTTAGCGGGACTTTCCAACCCTGGTGAGCCCACTAAGCTTCGCTTCATATTGGTGCAAAAAAATTGGGGGTTTTTCCCAAACAGAATACAATTTTCAAAAAATTTCGGGGCCGCAAAACATAGACAAGCAGAAAAAACAAAAAAAAATTTGTAATACATTCTGCAAAAAGCCCTTTTAGCCCCCCCCCCCCCAGCCCCCTTAACCATTTTGCGGGTTTAGGGCAAAAAAAGTTTCCCCCCACCAAGCATCTTTGTTTTTTTCTTTTGCTTCGTCAAATTTTTCTTCAAAAACCCTTTATTTGATAAAGTTTTAATTTAGCTTGAATTTTTTCCAGTATTGCCTATATAGGGACAGCGGGTTTGGGCCTATGCCCTGGCACTTTTTTTTTTAACATGCACCAGGGGGGGAAATTTTCCCCAAAGGGGGGCTATAGTATCTCTGTTGGCCTCCACAGGGTGGGACACCTGGACTATATTCTGCACTTTCCCTTTACATGGCAAATTTCATGGAGGGTTTTGTACAGGTCTCTTTTATCCCATTTGGGAAATACCTATTACCTTCTCAAAAATAGGGTTGTGTAGGTATTTCTAGCAGGGAAGGTTTAAAGGCATCTAGGTAAGGAAATGGCGTTAAAAGCCAATTTTGGATGCTTTCATTTTGGAATTTTTCCCCCAATTGGCAACTCCCAGAAATTACAAGATATCCAATCTCCCCCCTTTGGGTTATGCAAAAATACTGCGATGCTCTGGGGTTTTTGGGGGTGAGATTACCCCTGCCACCAGGCAATAATATCCATCCAACAAAGGAGAATCGGAAAGCGGGGTTTTCCCCGGGCCAATGTATTTATTTTCATTAATGGCAAATTGATTTTAGAAATTTATTGCAATCCCCCTTATCTCCTCCCATGGCAAAAGGGGATCCCCAAAAAAATAAACATAGTTTAAGGGCCCCGTGACTGGGGCATGTGTGCATACCCCAGCAATCTTTTTTGGTTTTTTTTAATTTTTTTTTTTGCTAGAACCATGTAAAGTGGTGAGTTTTATTTTCCGGGGGTTTCATGAAATTCCCCCATTAAAGAAAATACTTACCCGGGATCAGGGGTAAATGCCCCCCGAGGCACCCCCAGGCCCGTTTGCAAGGGCTTGCATGGCCCAAATTTTTGGTTTTCCCCTCTACCCCTGACAGGGTACACCCTAACAGGACTTGGTATGGTCCCCCAAACTGGGGTTCCAACATTTTCCCGGGAGGGGTTTTCTTAAGGAAACACCGTTAAACCCTGGCTTCAGCGTGTGAGCTCCTTTTTCGGCTCAGGATCTGGCAAAGAAAAAACATTTTTCCCATGCACTTTTTTTTTTTTGGGTTGAAATTAAATCACTAACTAGTGAGACTACCCACACCCCCAAATTTGGCAAGTTTGGGGGAAAGTAACCACCTAGCCTTGGGGGAACCTTCCAAAAAAATTTTCCAGGGGTGTTTAAATTTTTATTTTTTCCTCTCGGAGTGTTTCTTATGGATTTTTTGGACCCCTGTCCAGGATTTTTTCCCTGACAATTTTACTTTTTCCTGCAGTGAAGGACGGGCCCCTTTGCTAAACCCCGGGGGGCCCCCAATTTCCTTTTAAGGGGGTTTGGCCATAGCATTGGGCACTCGGTGTGGGGGGAGGTGAAGGAGATTTAGGTAAGTAGGATCCCCAGCCCTTGGTAAACAACTTTTTTTCCCCCCTAACTTCCAAAATCCTTCCCCCTCCTAGTTTTGCCCCCCCTTTTTCCCCCAACCTTTTTTTGCCCTTGTTTGCCCCTTGCATTTGCCCGGGCTTTTTTGGATTTTCCCTAGAGAGAAAATTTTTCCCCGACTTCCCACCCAAAAAAAAAAATTTCAAAGTCAGGAGTTCCCTGCAATGGGAGCAGTATGAAGGGTTGGGGGAGGGGGGCACATTCTGTTTCAATGATTTTCGAAACAGTCATGATCAAAGATTTTCTCACTGAGTTCCCCCCCTTTCCCCCCCTTCTAGAACCCAAAGACAGAAAAAGTACCCCTTAAGGGTATGTAATGTGTGGGGGCATCAGAATTTTGGGGCACCGAACTTGACCCCCCGGGGCTGCCGAGAGATCTTCATCTGGCCCCTTGATTTAATGCTGAGAAAATGTCATGAGGGAAAGATGGTAAGTGGATAGCAAAAGGCAATTTTTGTTGTTTTTTTTGCAGCTTTTTAATTTGGAAACTTTTCCTAAGTTGGGGGTAACTGACCCCCCCCCCGGGTTTTCACGTAATTTTAAAACAGGGGGGACAGGTAAAACATCCTAAAACTTTTTCGGGAAATCTTCCCCCCATGGCCCAGTTGGGACGCTCTTTTAAAATAAGTTTTTTCCTCACTACCCCATACAACTTGCCATTTTCCGGGTTTTTCTTGCTCAAATGACACAATACAAAAAAGAGCTTCCTCAAAAATTTATCTAAAGGGGTTTTTTAAAGTTACGGGCCATCTGGATAGAAAATTTGAAAATTAGCTTGAATGTGGGAAAAATTATCGGGCCCCCAAACCCAAAGTTCTGTCTCCCCCATCGGGAATTAAAACCCTTATAAAAATTTAGGGGGGCCCAAATTTTTTATTTTTGGGGGTACATGAGTGGAAATTTCCCTTCTTTTAAATCCCCCAATCCCCCGGTTTACAACAACAAATTTCTGTAGATACAAAACTCCCCGGTTTCAAAATTTTAGTTGTGACAGCCCTGGGGCCCCAAAGGGGTCCACCAGGGGTCTATGAGTGGCACCCGGTGTGGTTATAGGGACATAAAGGGCTGTCCCTGGACCACGGCCTGCCCCTTTTTCTGCTGCTAGTCATTTCCTGTTAAAGGCCCTTCCGCCTTCCTTTTCTCCTCATCAATTTTCTCTCTTTTTTTCTACGTTTACGTTTTTAT
The DNA here is from genome assembly GCA_025379985.1 of Phyllomedusa bahiana. NCBI lineage: Eukaryota > Metazoa > Chordata > Amphibia > Anura > Hylidae > Phyllomedusa > Phyllomedusa bahiana. Next base: position 35,240 of record JAODAL010011226.1, on the reverse strand, counting down.
GTGGCCCTTTTTTTCTGCATGGGGAAAATTTTTTGGGGCTCCTTTTTCTTGGTCCCACCCTCCCGTATTCCCCTTTGACGTACTTGGGGGGGCAACCTTCACTTTCCCTTTTTCCTTCATACAACTTTCATTTTTGCTATCTTTCCACTTTTTTTTCCCCTTTTTTCTCCACCCCCTTGCTTTTTCTTAAAGAGGTTTTCAACCCCCCGTGGATCTCCAATTGGGAAAAACATAATTTTTAAATTTATCTGCCACTTGGGGGTTCATTTCCCCTCTAGGAAGGTCCCCAAACATTAAATCCCTTACTGGGCCCCCTGGCAATGTGATTTTCCCTCACCCTCCTGAATTCCCAAACCAAAAATTTATTCACATTTTCACCCCCGTCTCTGCTCCCTGGGCTGTAGTTTCCCCCTTTTGGTTTTTCTGTTTTTTCCCCCGGGAGAATAAATTTCCAAAACCCCTGACAAAAAATTACCCGAGGGCCCCGGGGTTTTTTATGCCCGCTGGGGTATGAGGGGTGGAGTTTTCCTTCTAAACTTGATTGTATCTCGGGGTCATTTTAAAATCTACCAAAAGTCCCCGCTATGCTATCCATGCTGCTCTTTAAAGGGACCCTGTAAAAGAGTCCTATAGCGGCTGAAACCACCGGGGAGTACCTGGGTTGGGGCGCACCCTTTTTCAAGTATAACCCTCTGTTTACAGCTGCCCATGGTTTGGGAAACCTCCCCAAAGCCCTCCTCCCAGTCTTCCTTTGGGGATTTGGAAAAAAATTTGGGGGCAACAGGGTCTGTTTTTTTAAAAGCCCCCCCTTTCTACTACGGCCTTTAGTGGCTCTTTTTTGTTGTCCTGGTCAGGTACCCTCAACTAAACATTTATCCCACTAGTCCCCGGGTTTTTTACCGCAACGAGTGGGAAGGCCACACCCGGGTTTTTTTACCTGCTGGAGGCGGCATTTGGGTACGGGGGGGGTGTCTGAAACTTCTTTTTAATTTTTTAGGGGGACTGGGGAAACATATTGTCGGGTGGGTTTTTACCATGGTCCACCATCCCCTTGACTTTAAAAAGTCTACACCCAACTCTGGTTCAAAAACAATTTTTTTAGAAATTGGGGCAGACATTCAAAATTGGGGCTCCCAACCTCATCTTTTACCACACCCTTTCGGGGGTTTCTAACACCCCTTTTTCCCTGCCTTTGGGGGCTAACTACTCCGGGGCGGGACTTCCCAATGAATTTAGGATTTTGGGTCAACTTTTTTGAAATGCCTCCTTTTCCCTGATAAAATAGGAGGGGGGTTTAATTTTTTAAAATCTGAAGGGCCCCTGGTAAAATTTTGACTTTTGCCTGTCCCCCTTTATTTCCCTTTTCGTCCCCCCCCCGTTTCCCCTAGTTGGATTCCAATCAACAGATCCTCTGGGTCCTTTCGGTAACCCAATTGGTTTTCCTAACATCTGGGGAAGCTAAGGGGGGGGGGGGAAGAGAATACTTTGGGCCGAAACTGGAAATGCACATGCAAGGGATATCCCCAAGCAATAAAATAAAGCAAATAGGGTGATACCTGTTAAAAATCCCCAAAATGTCAAAACCACACTCCAACCCAAGCATTCCCAAGATACTTTTAACCCCTATCCTTTTTCCCGTTTTTCTGGCCCCCCCTTTCGAATCGTGTCCCAGACTAAAGCATAGAACCCGGGTCATACAAACAAACCTAAAAAGGTGGACCCCCAACACCCCCCAAAAAACCTTCAGCCCTTAATCCCCGTCCCCTTTTTCCCCTTATTCCCCAAAACAGACTTTCCCCCTTATTTGTACAATACCGGGTTAAAACATAAGATCACCCCTCCTTTCAGAGCACAACACGTTTTAGTTCGGCCCAAACCCCTTCCCTAATTTTTTAAAAAACAAAAAGACAGCCTTAAAGTTTTAAAACCCCGTTCCCTACTTTTACTCAGCAAGTAGGCAAAGGGTTTTTTGGGCCCGCAAGGGGGCCCCCCCAAAATAGGTATACCCCCCCCCCTTATTCCCCGGGTCGGGAAACCCTTGGGACATAGACCCCGGGAAGGGACGGGGTAAATAAAAGCTTAAAAAATTTAAAAGCCTACCCGGGCCCTGTTTTTTCCGTGCATTCCTTCCCGGGCCCCGGGTTCCCTGCGTTGCTTCAGATTTCCCAAGGTTTGTGGGGGATACCCAATTAAAGGGGTTGGGCACTGTTTGGGGGCGCCCGCTGATAGGTTTTTTTTTCCCTTTTTGGGAAATTTCCCCTAGTTTCTGAGTGGGAAAACCCAAATTTTTAGGGCTCCCCGACCCCGATGCCTGGGGGCCTTTCTACCAAACCCCTACAGATATAGATACGATTTAAATCAAAATCCACACAAGACAGGGGGGTGCGCTTGATCATAAAAAAAATTTTTTATTATTATAGAATTTAGCTATAAAAGATTTATTATATTTTTGGGGAAGGGCCCTAACCAGTCACCGGGAACACAAAGGGGATACTTTTTAAAAGCTTACATAGAGAAAACAAATACATAGCTAAGTTTTGTTCCCAATTTTTAAGGGGCCTGCAGCGTAAGCGAAAAGTTTCCAAAAATTGTAACTTGTATCGGGCCTGAATTGTATCCTTTGGGTCAGGGAAAATTTTTTCTTGCTTTAAAAACCCCTTAAAAGGGGGGTTTTCCGCTACAAAGATTGGTTTTTTTAATTTAAAAAATCCTTAAAAAACAAGCAGCTTTTTCAATATAATTTTATTACAAATGTCCTAAATTATTTTGATAAGCCCTTTTTTAGGGGTACAAAACCCCGCTTTTTTTTCAAATCTCAAAAGCAGCAACCTGTTTTATCCTTCTCTCACTTCTGTTTAGTCTGTATACTCAACAGCCCTGAAACAGGTCAGAGCAAAAAGAGCCCCTCCTGCACAGAATGGGTTCCCGGGAAATTGGGGGGAGGTTTTTGGTCCCTGGGTTTCTGTGGGCCCCGGGTGCTGGATTAAACCCGGTGGTGCCCTTTTCTTCCTCCGCTCTCAAACAGACGAAAGTGACCCGCAATACCCGGTGTTTTCTATAATCATGATGTGCATTTAGCTGTAACCAAAAACTAATTCTATACAGGAAACAGGGGGATGTAAGGGGTTTTTCCTGGTTTAAATAATGACCCATCCGGAGTATAGTAACACTTCACAGTGCCTGTTTCTGTTCTGACAGGGTCTGTTTGTTGCTGGAGATGTGCAGATTTGTATGCTAAGCAGGGGGTATGAGGAACACTTGCATCCCCCCTGCTCTGGCTCCACACTCATAGATCAGCCTCTCCTGCCCCTCTGACTGTGGAGACGGCAGCAAGAGCTGCAGCGACCTAGGCAGGCAACACAGGGTTAACTCGGGCAGCAAACCCCCCAAACCCCCCCTGTATAGAAGTTATGGAGGAGAGCTTTCTGTGTGCTGAGGGAGGGGGAAGAGGGAGGAGAAGAGGCAGGCAAGAAGCCCGCCCCTCAAATCAACTGCCAGGCTCACTGACTTAGGCTGAGAGCTTGTAATGAGACAACTCCTTTAACTTGACAGGTTATATGATAAAGGAGAGGAGCTGAGCTCTGGGATATCTAGGGTTATATGATAGAGGAGAGGAGCTGAGCTCTGTGATATATAGGGTTATATGATAGAGGGAGAGAAGCTGAGCTCTGTGATATATGGGGTTATAGAGAGAGGAGGAGCTGAGCTCTGTGTTATATAGGGTTATATGATAGAGAAGAGGAGCTGAGCTCTGTGATATATAGGGTTATATGAGAGAGGAGAGAAGCTGAGCTCTTTGATATATAGGGTTATATAAATATATATCCACAAGGTTATAAACCTTGTATAGGATCTTTCAGCGTTATGGATCCAATCCCATTCCTTGGTTATAGAACGCTCAATAAAATATGCTTTGATTTCCAAAGCTAAATTTATTAAAAAGAACCTTTACATTAAAACATACATAAAGCTCCTTAATTCAACGCGTTTCGCACGACTCTCTCGTGCTTCATCAGGAATAAAATACTCTCTCATACCCTCACCTTATATAGACGTCCCTACTTCCTATATGCGATCCAAACAATTATTATAATATAATATATAAAACAATATCAGACAATTGGTATACATACACGCTACTCACTGTTAAACACCATTACATCTGTCGTTCACTCCCGGGTTCAGTGCCGGAAGTTGTCATACTATTAAGTCACTTCCGCCGTTACCGTTCTAACAGAACTCAGCGCGCATTGCGCATGCTCTATGCCCACTAATCTCCGTATTACTAGAATGCACCACTCTATCACTACAGGAACAATATCTCTAACTATATAACATCAGTACACAGCAATCTACTATTAATTTATAATCTCCTGCACTTCATTTAAGCCAAACGGGCTCATATTTATTCAGCTTAAAAATTTCCAAAAGGTTTCTTTTTTGGGTCAAAAAACTGCAATCTATTTGGTTTTTTTCTCATGAACAAAATCAATAGGTTGAACTTTAATTTGGTATTTATCATCTCCATGCATCTCTTCAATATGCCTGGGAAGACTATATGATCTACTTTTTCTTTTGATATTGAACCTGTGGTTGTTCATTCTCTGTGAGAGTTTAGTAGTCTTTCTACCTATATATTGCTTTCCGCAATCGCAGGTTATTAGATAGATCACAAAACATGAACTACATGATAGCTTGTGTTTAATGTTAAAACTCTCATTTGTGGTTGTAAAGCTAAATGTATCACCTTCCTCTAACATACCACAACATTTACACAGGGGGAAATTACAAGAAAACAACCTTTTTTTTTTTTTTTAATAATCTCGTTTTTATTGGATTTTCACATATTCATGGTACAATAATAAATCCGAAAAAGTGATAGTGCACATGTAATCTCACAACGTCTTGATCCAAATCAAAGAAACACTCTTTCAAATAATCCCCCAACGGACATAAGAGCCTCCGGCACCCCCGAGATCGGGTAAGCATCTTGTGTGAAGGCTATGAGCTATTCTTGACCTTTGTATCGGGAAAAAATAGTAGCCCCCAGTCCCACCCTCCACCTCTGTTTTTACACTTTCCCTGTTAGACTCCTTGCGCTTTTTAGAGGTCAGGATGAAAATGTTGTGGAACCACGCGGAGTTCCCAGCTAACGTCACGTTTGCCAATCCGGAAGGTGCCACAGTGCTCCCATCCATATTCCCCCCTTAACAAACCATACTGATTAGGACCATGGCACTCATGTACTCTTAAAACAAACAAGTAAATAAGCTACAAGTCATGTAAACTTTTAAGCTCCGTTGCAGAGAGAGAGAGAAAAGAGGTTTCCCCCCCCCCCCCCCCCATTCTAGGACATTATTGATTAGTCACTGGAAAAATACACTATTGGATTACAGTGTGTTAGCTAATACTAAGTGGATGCAAGTATTCGCCTGTTAATAGGGTGTAACACCATAGATACTGTTGTGTGGCTCGCAGTAGGCTGCGTGGTTCCTCCTCCCACTACACTTTCGTCGATCCCCTATGAGGGAGGTAGTCGGGGGCTGGGATTATCCCGGGAAGGCATGCTCAAGACTACCCAATGCACTCCGAAAAAGCAGTCATTAAGTACCATTTGTGAAGTACCTGAAAAGAGAGACGACCCGACCGAGTTTCTGCGTCTGACAAAAATACCTGTCCCAAGAGGTGGGATCCGATTTGTTGAAGAAGTCGCATCATTACGTGCTGACCCTTCATGCTTACTGGTTATTTGCCAATTTTCTGCATACATTGTACTCTTGTACCTGTGAATCACCATTTCGGGTGGAGGCCACCTCGGCATCCAGCCATTTCTCCAAAGGCATCTCTTAGCCCCCGATTAAAAACACGAGCGTATAGTGAGTTTTGGCTCCCAATGGGCATAGTGTGGAACAATAACATCTCGGCTAGAATGCATAAGTTTGAGACCTCCTCCTTTGGCCCTAAGTAAGCCCTAGCAAGCGTCTCCAAACCTCTGGACTCCGCATGGCATGCCCCACATCCCATGCAGCATATCATGCGGCTGAGTCTTACATTAAGGGCAAATTCTGTTAGCCTTATCCTGGGGCCCGAGGGTGGGGCGTGGAATATTGAAGCCGTATATGCCATAGGTGATAAAACGAAACTGTGTTTTTCTTCCACTGTCACATGCTATCTATTTTTTATTAATTATATCCAGCTGTCATGCACTATATTGGGCATTTCTGAGTTGTTGAACCAGCCCTCACCCCAATACTTAAAGGTGGTGGGCTTTCTGCGCATTGTCTTGCTGGCTCTCGGAGTTACCGCATTGTATATGTGATGACAAAGTTTTGGTTGTTAGTTCCAGTATGCCTATGATAAACTCTGGTCTAGAAGGTCGGATCGTGTAGATGTCATGTAATTGTGTGTCCCGGGAGCGTACAAGATTTCCCGCTTTACTTGTCCGTAAGCCAAGAAGTGTGTGGTCGGGATCCCGTGAAGAGTCCCGAGCTCCCGGAGGGTCAAAAGCCTGCCAGATTGCATCTCACAAAGATGCGAAACTTCTCGAAGGGTCCCCTGTTGTTATTTTCCCCCCCACCTACCCCTCCTCCAAATCCCAAGCTGACTGACTGCTCGACCCTGGGGTAACTCGGGTTGCCCACTGGCAAGGCATGTATTTGCTTATTGCCCGATGGGACTTTCCATATTTTCCTAGCTGTCTTCCCAACGTAGTGAGGCTATGTGTCTCTAAAAAGCAGATGTTGCCCTGATATGTGGGACGGTATGTAGGCGAATTTGGTATGTATTAAACCCCACCAATGACTCAGGGCTTGTGCATATGAGGCCTCCAGTTCTGTGTTAGATAATAGAAGATCTGTGTCACGAATCAATCAATACCAGTGTCTCATTAGAACAGCTATATTGTATGAACGCACATCGGGAAAATTGAACCCTCCCCCCCCCCCCCTGGACTATGGTCGGAATCATAAGTTACGGAGGGCGATCCCTGGGTCGTTAATAAGACCAATAAATTTGGAGAAAGCCGAATTTACATTTACTGACAATCATAATGATTCTAGTAATAGTGGGTGTCCTGCAGGTGATACAAAGTTTAAGGGAAGTCTATCATTCTTACCAGGTGCACACCTTTTCGAGGTAAGGGACAATGGAAGCCTAGACCAGCTTCCATAGTCATCTCCTTATCTATTATTAGGCGAAAGTTTAAGTGGTAAATGGATTCAGGCCTGCGTCCTATTTTTATCCCTAGAATATGTGATAAAATCCTTGGCTATTTTTTACTTTTTCCCTGAGTTGCCCCACTCCCCTTCCTCCCGCCTTTCCCTGCTAGTCTAGAATAATCATATTTTGATTAATTGATTTTAAATCCGGAGCATGCCTGAAAAGCACGAATTGGCAAAACAGGTCCTCCATGTCGCCTCGCGCGTAACAGGGTCGCACATGTAAAAAGATGACAATCATCATCAAGCGAACATGGATGAGCCTTATCACCAGTCCAACGGCCAATGAAAGTCCCTTGAATAGTTGATTATGAGAGTAGAATTTGTGCAAAGTGTTCCACTGCCGTTGAAGATTAAACGGGCGAGGAGCGGGCACCCCTGCCTGGTTTTCGCCCTTTGAAGGACAAAAGCTCCTGGACAGGAAGCCCGGGACGCCAGATTCTCTCGCCTGGCTTGGAATAGAGGGACAACGCGTGTGCGCGTGTGAGAGCGAGGAAAGGCCCTTCAATCCTATTTGTTAGCTAACACACAGTTTAGCCCAACCCCAAGTCCCCCGAGTCAAAGTGCCTTCTCCGTGTCTACGTGTAGTAAGGCCAGCCCCCGGATAGTCAGGTTTGTTTTTCCTGTGCAGGACTGTAAGGTGAGAGGGACTTTTCTAATGTTGGCTTACCCTGGATCTTCGCTTATATCTCTCTCTCTCCTCTCTCTACATATCTGCGGCCCCGAATGATTCCGGGTATCACCCGAGCCAACCTGTCCGCCAAGACTTAGCTACAGTTTTAGTCTAATTTTATAAAGTGAAATCGCCTGTAGGAGCCTGGTAATGTAGGATCCCTACCCTGTTTTGGATCCACCTTATGTGCGCATGTTTGAAATATGCTTCGGGGATTGGAGTGCCTTGTAAGTACTGATTATAGAATTCGACTAAGATGGGGGATATTTTCTGTTTCAGATGTTTAAAAAATTCCTCCCCTGATAGCCGTCCGGGCCCACAGGGCCTTGCCCGCCTTCAACCTCGGCTATGTCCTTCTAGCTCTTCATGGAGATGGGTGACCCCAGAGTTTTGGCAATCCTCCACGGAAAACAAAGGGGTCGAAGGCCGGATGTTGACTCAACCATTTTTGTGATTGTTTAACATCTATGTTTTCGTCTGTATAGAATTTTTGATAGACTCACGTAATATTTCTGTTATTTCCTTGCCCGAATTGTCGCAACAAAAACCCGTCTGAACCATTCAAGTTCAATATCGCCGATTTAGGGGCAACCCCCGTCAGCCAGTCCTGAAGCCAGAATGCTCCCGCTTTGTTTCCGAGTATTTTAAACAGCATTGCCTCTTCTTTTTTTCGTTTGTTTTAACAGAGCTTCGAATCTCGTTTCTCCACCTATGTCGTCGTATAAACTTTTAGACTTTCCCTCCACCTTGAGTTATGTTATTCACCTGACGGATTTGCTAAAGAAATGAGTAGTTTGACGTAGGAGTTGCTTAGAGGCCCTCCAACTTAATCCAGCTATTTTGCGGTTACACCATAATGTAGAGATCATGTCTCCTCTAAGTACCTGCCTTGCCTGCGTTCCCAAGAACACCTGAGTGGACGAGCCGAGTCCTCATTGTTAGTACTGTAATTCTAGCCACAAGCCCCTCAACGATTGCCCTGGAACTCCCCCATCCAGGGCCCATGTACTCTGGAACCTCCAAGAAGTCGCACAGTCTGGGTGTTTGCGCTCCGGCGCCCTGCTACTCCCCCTGCGGGCGCCGGCGCAGTGTCTGGGCCACCCGGTCCCCGGGGACGGTGTGCCGCCTTCTCGCTCGTTCTCGTGCGCGGTGCACACTCGCGCCGCCCGGCGCGCCTTCACTTACCTAGACCGTGCGGTCCTGTTCTCCCGCCAGTCTCCTGCATTCCCGGGCGCGCGCGTGTGTGCCCGTTCTCTAAGGCTCGCTGGCGTGAGGTTACTGATGGGGGGCGCCGGCTCTTTGAGATTTTAAGAGGGTCAGTGCGACCGCGGTAATTGGGGTAATGGCGCCTTCAGGAGCACTGCCTCAAATTTCCCCTGGTCGATATCCGCCCGCGATGGTCTTGCCGATCTTTAGTGCCTAGGCCTAATGAGTAAGGGCTTCCTTTGTCTCGTCCTGATCTACCCGTTTTACCAGGGTATTAGTACCCTTCTTCCGTCTACAGACACACGTTACTCTGCCAAGGCCTGCCCTGACGTCCTGCCTGTCCCTCTGCGGAACCTCTGAACCATAGCTGCCTGTGGCCTGTACCACCTGCCTGACCACCCCGACTAACTGAGCCGCTGCCTTGTACGATTTTGCACCTACCTAACTACTTCGGCTTCCACCGTAAGCAAGTCACTTTCAGGGGGGACGACCTGGAATACCCTCGCCGCCCGCAGGCAATTCCAATCCCGCTTTGCGTCGTGGTCTCTGTGAAAAACGCGTGGACCTACTTAGAATCCGTTCCTGGCGTGGCTTACACCAACGCTTGCGGGATGGACCATTGGGGATCCACTTCCGTGTCCGAAACCGTTACAGTAAGATCCGCCATGGATCCCGCCAAGACACCTGTGCTGCCCAGTGTGTCGATTCTTTTCTTCTACTCGGCGTGTGGGGTCCCGACATGTCTCCAGCATCTTGCGCCCGAGCAGGGGACACGACAGCAGGAACAGTTTGACCTGCCATGGTGCATGCAGCTACGTCACCGGCCCATCAGCAACCTCCCACCTCGCTCCTGTAGTCCGCGGTCCCTGCTCCGGCGGCTCCACTGGCCCGTTGGTACCAACAAGCTCCGTTTGTCACGCTGCCTGCCAAATATTATGACGGTGTAATCCCAAGCTGCTGCAGGGGTTTCCTCACCCAGTTCCACCATGCACATGCAGAGTTGGACGGGTACGGCAATTAGCTTGTCAGAACGTTCCAAGGTGGGTTTTATGTTGTCAGTCCCGTGTGTTTGTCCGGAAGTCCCTGCCTGGGGCTACCTACGCCTCTTTGGACAGAGATCGAGTCCAGTGACTAGTGCGGGATCTGCAGGCCTTCCGTCGCTGAAATTCCGCATTGTCTTCGAGGAACTCAGCTCGATCCTCTTCCGCAGAGACGGCACTCTTGAACCTACGCCCAGGGCGAAAATTAGTCACGGAGATTACGCAGGCAAGTTTCGCACGCCTGGCATCAGAGCTGTCCTGGTAACGATGTGCCCTGCGCCGCCACCTTATAAGTAAAGGAGGCCTATCCAGCAGCACAATGACGTCCTATGCCGCAAGTAGATTGCCGTTCCTCTCTGAGCGAGTTAATCCACCTGTCTCAACGCATTGTACGTGCTCTTTCACAAGAGACAAGTAATGGAGCTCCGCCAAGATCGCGACCTGGCGGACCTACCAGGCGGGGCCCCGCCGTCTGCCACGCCCTGTCTCCGGTGTTCCAGAGACCTTCCTCTGCCGCGTTCCTTCTACCTAGCAGCGTGAGGAGGGAAACCCATGCAGGTGATCAGTCCACATTTCCGAGCAGAATTATCCCGTCGGCGCGCACGAGAAGTCGATGGTCTGTACTGCGCCATCCCGGATGCATTTTATCGGAGTAGCTGTCCGCGCTTCGCCCCAAGCTGTCCTGGAAACGCCCGCTAACTCGCTAAGTGTGGAGAGGCATCCTAGGTGAAGTAACACAGTTGCCCTCTCCGCACGCCTGACTGGATGCGGTGGAGATCGATGACAGACTCGGGGTCTTGTAATTCAGGCTCCTGCGTTTCTGGACTCCGTTCTCCTGCCGGGGATAAAACTTTATACAACGCCGCCCTGTAATCCCGTTACGGCCATAGTGCATCTTCCTGTGGTAAGTCCTGAGAAGCCATGGTTGATATCCTCGCGTCACAGTGTGGAGCTTCTTGGATACGGCCAATCGCGTACAGGACCAAGCGGTGACCTCTCCAGCGTGTGGCGCCTTGCATAAGGAGAAGGACTCCCTCTACGGTACATGGCCGTCGGTCAACCTCTGCGATCCATTTTTGGCTCACCGTGGCTGCAGGCGCCAGCCCACTACGCTTAATTGGGATGACCGGCTAGGTCGTGCGGCTGGGGACCATAACTGCTGGAACACTTTTCTGGTTGGCACCTAGTTCGCTCGTCCGGTGCTCTCCGTTTCCTTTCAAACCGTCATCCATGCCTCCTGTCAGGATTTGAGCCTACGGAATACCAGTATTATGCTACAGTCTTCTCGGTAGAAAGCGATGCCGAAGGTCCTTCGCCTCATCGCCCCTAAGACTGCCCTATCGATCTAGCAGCCCGGGAGCCAGTCCTCCTATGGGGCAGGTTTTTTACCCACTCATCGGTTAACCTATAGACCCAGGCCATGTCGACCTATATTCGGGAGAACCTGGCCCCCCCCCATGAATGGGCTTTATTACGCAAGTCCTCCTCCACTGCTGGGCAGGATTTTTCTATCTGCATAAAAAAGATTGGTTCTTTACTTGCCGTGTATCGACTATCGGGGTCTTAACAAGGATCACGGTTGAAAAAACCGCTATCCCTTGCCGCTGACACGAACTGTTCGACCGGTCTTCGAGCGGGGCAAGAATTTTTCTCCAAAATTCGACTGCTAGTTGGGGCCTACAACCTCAATCCGCATCTCGGAAGGGGATGAAGGAGATTACTGCTTTAAACGACACTGGATGGACACAAAGGGTCTTGAATATCTTGTCATGGCCCTTTTCTCCTATCGGTTTGTTCAACGCCCACAGCAGTCCTTCTAGTAATATGTGAACTTAGGGAATCGTTCCGTGATCTCCCTTTTACACGTGTGTCCGTGGTCCTACACTAGAAGACGACATTCTGGTTTTCTCTGCTTGATGTTGGTGAGACTGACATCGCTCCCATTCCGCCGTGGTATTGGAGCGGTTTTTACGTGCCAACCACCTCTACGCAAAGTTTTGAGAAATGTCTCTTCCACCAGACACCTCCGTTCCTTGGTTACGTCATCACGGACGCGCGTGTTACAGATGGATTCCAGCCAGACCTGTCGGCTTGTCCTTGCAGTGGGCCCCTGCCGGTGGACCCTACGAGCTATACAGCGGCTTGTCCTAGGCTTCTCTGAACTATTACGGCGTCAGTATTATCCTGCATTATTCTACCTGGTGGCGACCTTTCTTGCACTAACCAAGAACGAACTCCAATCCAAGCAGTGCCTGCCAGATCCTGAAAAAGGCGTTTGCTCAACTTAAGATGCAGCTCGCCTCTGCCCCGTTCCGACCATACCGGACCACAACACGGACGTGATGAGAGTCACCATTCTTTCTGAGGAGGTGGATCGTGGCCTCCTCGTCTGTGGGCTGGGCTGCAATTCCTTATGCAGAAGGGATCTAAAGGCATAGATGGTATCACTCTGTGCTTTCGTTGCTCCAAGACGTTATCGTCTCCCCTGCGGAGAGAAATTACAAGCCATCGGAGACCGGGGAGTTGCTGGCGGATCAGCTTGGCTCTAGAGAGAGTGGCGTTATCTCCTGGGAGGGGTGCTCACTACCCCATACCACATGTTTCATCCTCCGACAACAAAAATCTTCTAATACTTCAATCGGCCCAACGCCTCAACCCACGTCAAGCCAGGTGGTCCCTGTTCATTCTCGGCGCTTCGAAGTATCCAGATAGCATTTTATGCGGCCAGCAGAGAAAGGAACATCGGGTGCCATAATTAATCAATAATACGATGCGCTCCCTGTCCGTGTCTCCGATGTTTGGTGTTGAGCTGAGGGGGCACTGGCCCCAGCATATAATTTCCCCTGAACGCTGATGCATCTGGGCTCCGTTATATCTTCGTAAGGTTTACCACCAGGGAAAAAAAAAAAAAAAATTGGGGGGGGGGAGTAAAAACCTATTCCGTTCCTGCTCGCTCCCTGCAGAGAATTGAAATGGGGACACTTTTCTCTATTGAGGCTTGGTCACCCAGGAGCACGGCAAATCCTTTCCGTCCTAATGCTCTCGTTCTCCTGGTGGCCAGAGCTGGTCAAGGGACATCAAGGATTATCGTGAAGTCTTGCGTACTTGTTCTCGTGATAACATAGACCTCCTCGCCACAGACCCGTGTTTTCTCCAGCCGCTTGCGCTATCCCCATGCCGGGGCCTTGGACTCATTGTGTGCAATGTATTTTCGACGACGGATCTTCCCTACCTCTTCTGTGCAACACGGTCATTCTGGGTGGTTCGCGGGACCGTTTTTGTCGAAGATGCGTCATACGTGTCATCCGTTTCAGGGCTACCCTCGTTCCCCGCCAGATGAGTGCCAAGCCCAATTTCTGTTCTCCACATCTTACCGCCTACACGTGGCTTGCCGCAGCACATTGTCCTCGGATCGGGGGATCCAAATTTGTGTTCCGAGTTCTGGCGGGCCTCTGCTCTCCTGTCAGGTGAACCTCGATTTCCTCTTCCGCCTACCACCCGCAGACGAACGGGCCTAAGGTGTAGAGTGATCAAATGCCAGGATTCTGGGAGGCTATTACGACATTTTGTCTCGGTTCTCGACAGGGATTGGGACTGGGGGCCAGCTTGCTTCTTGGCTGAGTTTTCCTATAACTCCCTGGGAGTCTTAATCCACTGGAACTGCCCCACATTTTTCATCGTCTAAGCCAGCATCCCCGCCCATCCATTACATTGAGTCTCCATCATCAGAAAGTGGCCGCAGCGGACACTTCTTGCGCCAAGATATTTGTGTCTATTTGGGAGACAGACACTCCTGTCTCGCAGCATGCATGCCCGACGTATGAAGTTCCAAGCGGACCAAGAATAGAAGGACCCTCCCCAGAAGTTTTCCCGCCTGGCGACCAAAGTATAGGCTAGCTGCCAGATATATATCCGGTGCCTTATTATAGCCCACGACAAAATTGGGGGCCCCTGGTACGTAGGACATTGATGTAACTCGCGCCGTATCATACCCGGCTTGCCACAGAACAAAAACTCCGGCTCCCCCCCACAAGTGCGTATTCTTTCGCCACCTCTTTCCATGTCTTCCTTGCTGAAGCCGGTGGTCCATGAACCGTTTTTCCCAGAAGATCAAGCCTCCATCTTTCTAAGCGGAGGCCTCCAACATTTTCGGGGTCATTGAGACCGACTAAGCCATCAAGGGAAGGCGGTATTTCCTTATCGATTTGGGGGGAGTTTGGCCCTGAGGAGAGATCGTGGGACCCGGGAGGACAACATCTGGACCGTGACTGCTCAGAGATTTCTCCAGCCGGGAAGGGGGGGGGGCAAAGGGGGGGGGTATTTTTGCGTCCGGCCCCGCGACCCCCCCGCGGGCGCCGGGCGCGTTCTCCCCCCGTCCCCCGGGACGGGGGCCCGCCCGCCCGGCCCGGGGGCCGGGCCGCCCCCCCCCCCGGGCGCGCCTTCACTTACCTAGCCGCGTCCTGTCTCCCGCAGTCTCCTGCTTGGCCGCGACGTCCCCGTGCCTAAGGCGCGCGCGCCGGCCGTGGATTTAAAGGGGGCAGTGCCCGGTAATTGGGAAATTTCCGGGGCCTCCTCTTTTTCACCTGGCGCTTCCCCCCCCTCCTTTTCCGGATTTTTAGTGCCTTGCCTAATAGAAAGCGTTCCTTTTGTCTCGTCTATCACCGGTACCGTACCCTTGCTTCCGTCTACTGACCAGTATCTCTGCCCCCTGCCAACCCCCCTGCCTGTCCCGACCTAAACCCATAGCTGCCTGCCCTCCCACCGCCTGCCCCCCGCTACAGCCTGCCTGGATTTTGCACCACGCTATACTTCGGCTGCCACCGCAAGCAAGTCCGCAGGGGGGACGACCTGGTAGACTCCCCCCGCAGCAAGTCCCCCCCCTTTGGGGGGCTCGGGAATACCCCGGGGCCCACTTTGATTTCCTTCCCCTGGCGTGGCTTACACCCTCCTTGCGGGGGCCATGGGTCCACTTCCTGTCCAAACCCTTACCTGGGGGGCCTTTTCCTGTAAATCTACTTTACTGGGGAGGGATCGGATATTATCATAGTTTAAGTTTACTCCATCTACTTAGGAAGATTTTTGGGGGAAGAAAATATATCATGCGTGACCAAAGGAGTGTGGGTGTGAGAAGTGTGTAAATTCCCGGTCCTCCGGGTGCAATACCCTCCATGCATCCAATAGCCCCAGGTGCCCTGCAAACCTTGCCAAAGGTGTTTCCTGCCTAGTCTCACTTCTTGGAGCCCCTGGCCCCCGCTTCCTGTCTTCCCCTATTGAGAACACCGTGTTCAAGTCTCCCCCTATCACCTTGTTCAAAAGTGGATCCTGCTGGACAATTTGCTCTAGGGAATTAAAGAATTTCGCTTGCCCTGTATTAGGCCCATATACACTATAAATGGAGAAATCTTCACTCCCTGTGTGTAGGTGCACCCATGCCCATCTACCCTCCGTATCTGATTTGGATTGCATAGTCCTGCTCGGCAGGTTCTTGTGTAGTAGTATCAACACCCCGGCCTTCCCATTGACTGCTGGGGAGCCTATGACCCCCCCACCCAGAGCCTCTTCATCCTGAAGAAATCTTCCTCCCCTAGATGAGTCTCCTGGAGCAGCGCCACGTCGGCTTTCAGTCGTTTCAGGTGGCGCAGCACCATGAGACGTTTCTTAGGTGACCTTAACCCCTTCACATTCCAAGTTACTATGCGTATGAATGATAGACCTGCTTGTGTAAATTCCTAGCCCTGGGGAGCCCCACCTCCTGCACGGATTTAAACGTAAAATACATTAAACACACAACATTTTCATAACAAATAAAGCTATAGAATTGACTGCAAATAGCTGCAAATGTCTGCAGTAAATATCTCCCCAAAAAATTTCTAACATTAGAAACCCCCCAATAGCACCGCGGTGACAGAAGGCATCCCACCAGGGGTGCTAAGCTGGTGTAAGACTTCACTTTTTTCCGAGATGAAGTGACTATTCCATCTCTTTCCCCCCCCCCCCCCCACCCCCCGGAGACCCACAGGAGGTTAAGTCCACCTGAATTAAGTTGGGACAAGCAAGGCTCTATTTTCTAGGGCTCAGGCCCCAAAACTCCTCAGCTCCCACCAGGGAGACTGCAATTGAAGGTCAAGTTGCCTTCCTAAATTCCGTAAGAGCCTTTACTATCCCTAAAGAGAACAAAAGCAAAGTCACGAGATCAATTAAGAAGTCACTTATCGTGTTTCTCGTCTTGTTCTCCGCCGTCTCAGAAGTCTGCGCCTGACTCCTCCGGACTTGCTGAAAGGCGAGGTACTTCTCAAGTAGGAGATCTCTGGCGTGCTGGAACAGCCGGCGTTTTTCTCAATCTTTCCGGCCCATTTTCCTCATCTGACATGCGATGGGTCTGCGGTGAAGCGTGGATGGTATTCTTCTTTGGTGGTGATCTGCTCTCTGTAGCCGTGGCAGGGCCCCTCCGCAAGATAGACTGAGCCTCTTCGGGTGGGTAAAAGGTAGATATGTTTCCGTTATTGTGGAAAATTTTCAGGGTGGCTGGGTAGAGGAGCGCAAATTTTGTTTTGTTATGGAATAGCTCCGTGCAGACGGTGGCAAAGGACCTTCTTTTTTTAAGCACCTCAGCCGAGAAGTCCTCCAATACCAAGATCCTGGAGCCTCTAATCTGAAGCTTAGAGTTCCTGCCTTTGAAGGCTCTAAGGATGGCCGCTTTGTCCGCAAAGTTCAGGTATTTAATAATGACTTGTCTTGGCCTTTCTTGTAGCGCTTGAGGCATGGTTGGGTCAGCGGTAGTGTAATTCCTTCTGTCTGGGCCCACCCTGTGTGCCCGTTCAACATTACACTGATGAGTCAAGTTTAAGGCGGTCGGGAGTTCTGTTTCACATAAGCGCCAAGTCTCTCTGTGGGAGGGGCTCGGGCAGGCCCACCAGACGGAGGTTGTTTCGTCCCGATCTATTTTCGAGATCGTCTATTTTATTCCAGAGACGCTTGTTTTCATATTTTGAGATTTGTATCTTTGGGAAAGGTGGTTGTCAGCTGTGTCCTCTAGGGCCTGGACTCTTTGTTCTGCTTCGTCCAAACGCTTGGAGTGTAGTTGGCATTCTACTTGAATTTGTTTGAGAGTTGAAGAAATGAGATTGGTCAGTGTCTCTTGGATATCTGGGGCAAGTTCCCGAGCCACTCCAACCGCTAGATGCTTTCTTTTTAAGGTACGGGTCATCTGGGTTCCCTCCAGCTCGAGCGTTTCATCAGCCTGGAGCAGGTTGTCCGGATGCGAGTCCGTCTGGACAGTGTGAGTGGAGCGTGGTGTAGAGGTTAGTTCCGCTGATTGACTCAGCTCCCCCTGATCGGACTGTTCGCCCTCCCGCTTTGACTTCGTAGCTTTCCCCATTTTGTGGAAATATTTCTCCATGTGGTATGATAGGACTGGTTTAAAGTGGCCTGCACTTCTTCTTTTGGTCACTAGATGGCACTGTGGGGCTGCAGAGAAGACTAATAACGGTGCTCCGTGTGCTTCAACGTTCTGAGGCAGTGGACTGCTATGTAGTGGGAAGTGAGAAGGAGGCCTTAGGGAAGCTGTCCCTGTAATTTCAGCGTTCTCCCCTGGCTATTGAACTATTTTGCCGCCAAGTGGGTAAGTGGGGTTGTTTGCCCGTTGTTGTCCTCCCCTGGAGTTTAGTAAAGATGGTCGCCTCGTGGGGAGTTTGGGCGCCAAAATTCTCGCCACTCTGATTGTTCTCTTATGGCCGCCGGCTTGGTATGCTGAGGGCTGCCAGGACAAGCTGGTGCCCCCTTTCCCCTACCTCTCTGGCGGTCCTTAACGGGTTTGCCCAGGCTCTCGTCCAGGCGCTCCCGGGTCGCTTTCGCCCCCAAGTACCGCTGCCTCCGCCTCCTCCTATCCGCGCTGTCCTGGATCCGTTGCCGCTGCCACCACCGCACTCGCGAGTCTCCCTCTTGTCCTCCGACGTTCGCGGAACTTTCGCCCCGCTGCCTCGCTGGTGCAGTCGCTTCCCCCGTTCTCTCCGGGCTATACCGCTCCTGTGGGTGACACCTCCGTTAGGGTTCTAAGGCTTTTCTCCGGGTGGGTGAGCGGGAGCTCCTGCTATGCGCTCACTGCATCCCGGCGCCGGAACCGGAAGTCGATAGACCCTGTGAAAACAACCCTTTTTGTTCAATCTCAGATTCTTCCTGTCGTTTGAAATCTTCCAATTGTCTCTGTCGTGATGGAGTCAGACTATTTTTTAGGGTGGCTGCTCTACGGTAAATCATTTTTGGACGTTTCGTTAAGTGAGGTTTTAAAACGGGATCAGACGTCAGAATATTCCAATGTTTTGATAAAATCATTTGCACCTCTTTGAATTGTGAGGAAAAAGAAGTAATAAAGTGAGTATTGGCTTCATATACCTGCATCCCATTTTTTTCATCCTTTTCTTTAGGGACAATACATTCCTCTTGCGTCATGTTTAATGCTCTTTTGTTTGCCTCCTGAACCAACTTAGTTGGTTAACCTTTTTGAATAAAACGATCCACTAGAATTTTTGCTTTATCTTTATATACCATATTCGAAGAGCAGTTCTTCCTCACTCTTCGGAACTGCCCAAATGGTACATTGCGAATCCATTTACCAAAATGGTTATTAAAATGCAGGTAATTGTTAGAATCTACTAATTTAAAAAAATGTCTTAGATAATATTTTCCCTCTCTCTATATACAAATTCAAATCCAGGAATTGTATCTCCTTATCATTGATATTCATACTGAAAGAGATACCCCATGAATTGGAATTTAAATAACTTAAAAATGTATTTGCATCTTTCACTGATCCCTGCCAGATAAAACGTTTAAAATACACAATATTGGATCTAAATTTATTGGATTCTGAATAAATTTGTTTCCTCAAATGAACCCATAAACAGGTTGGCCAGCGATGGGGCAACTCGTGTCCCCATCGCTGTACCAACCTGCTGATGGTAGTACCTCTCACCATATGTAAAAAAAATATTTTTTAAAATGATTCTTAAATCCTCCAATAAAAATTCTTTTTTATGAGTGGTAATATTATCATCCGCTATTAAGTAGGTTTCCACTGCTTTAATTCTCAAGGAGTGTTCAATGTTAGAATAAAGAGATGTTATATCCATTGTAATAAAATGGTATGTCTCATTCCATTGGGTTCCTACTATTTCCCTGATCACCTGATCCGAATCTTTCAAATGGCTTCTCAAGCCGTTAACATATGGCTGCAGATAAATATCTAAATATTTAGAAAGGTTGGACAAAGGAGAATTTATACCCGATATTATGGGTCTCCCTGGGTGATTTTCCAGGTTTTTATGCACTTTTGGTAAGTGGTAGAAGAAAGGAATCACTGATTTTTTTTTATATAAAGAGCATTTTTCTCTTTCACATCAATCGCCCCTATTTCAACGTGAAGATTTAAAACATTTAAAAACAGCTCCTGTAATGCTATATAAGAATCTTTCTCTACCACTTTATAATAAAAAGTATCGTTTAAAATTCTTAACGCTTCTCCCGTATAATCTACTCTATTTTGTATGACAATAGACCCTCCCTTGTCTGCATTTCTTATAATTATACTTTCATTATTCATAAGCGTTTTCATAGCCCTCCTTTGAGTAGGGGTTAGGTTGTCTTTACATGGTATTTTCTTTTTCAACTTTCTCAAATCATCTGTTACCATCTGATTAAAAACCCCTCAATGGCTCCCCTGAGCCCAAATGGGATAAAATGTAGATTTGGGTTGTAAAACAGGTTGTTTAGACTGATCTGTTTTCTCAGAATCATCTCCCACTCTCCGTTCCTTATTTTTGTTCTTTTGAATAGAAAAAATAACGTCGAAGCGTTAACTTTCGTATAAGTAACTGTAGGTCTTTAAATACTGTAAAATGACTAATCGACCTATCAGGACAAAAATTTAACCCTTTTTGCAATAAACTCAGTTCAGATGGTGTTAATTGATATTTTGATAAATTAAAAATCTTTACTGGGCCCTTCCTTGTTTTTTGTCTATCTTGTTTTTTTTGGGGTTCTGAATTTGCTGAGGCGCCTCCTTGTACTGAGAGAGCCTCTACACCCTCTCTTAAAAACTTTCTTTTTCGCACAGACCCCATTGGTGTAATTGGGGACATAAAATTTTCTTCTCTTGTTAAATGAACATTTAATACGGGGTTCAACCCTAAAAAAGACTGGGAACCACTTGTTTGAGAGTCAATCGATTGTATTAAAGATATTTGGGTATCAGATATAATTGGCTGTGCAGAAGGCAAGGATTTATCTAATATACCCTGTTCCACATTCATTTCATGAGGGGACAGATGTACTGCTACCTCCGTATCCTCCTGAATATTTTCGATGTGTTTTTGCTGTGTAGATTGTCTGTTTGCAATGGGTAAATGAGATACATCTAGAATCCCTAAGGTCTCATTGGATTCTATACTGGTATTATGTACAGTGAGATCTTCTATATCTATAAATGTGATCTTAGCATTAATCTCTTTTAAATCATTCTGGTTTTTATTTTTGTTTCTATTTTTCCCTTCACTATTATTAAACTGGTGTCTAGGAGAATTCCTGGTTACTCTATTCGACTTATTCATATTTACTACAGAGGCATATGTAGGTTTCACTTGATTTTTTTAATTTGTTTGTTTTCTACGTACTACAGGATCTTCAGAGTTAATTTCTACCATATCTTGATTATCAGTTTTATTTTGTTCATCTATATGTACTTTTTCCACAATATTAGCTTCTAAAACTGCTTCATTGTTGGAATTTTGAGGTATATTCGTCTCTCTAGATAGATCCCTAGGGGCATATTTCGCTATCCTATCTCTTGCTAATTTGTATAACTTTCTATTGATGGAATCAAGTTCATTTTTATGTGAATTACTATTTATCTTCCTCTGAATATCCCTATACTCTATATGATTGGAATATTTTTCAAATTCACCAATTAATTCCTCGATTTTAAGAGACAACTCTACACATTTTTTTCTTTCTCTTTTCTTATCCCCGTATTCCATTAAAACCCCAATAGCACTTATCTAATGCCTCTACCCACAATTTCTCAAAATAACTATCTGCTTCACTAAACTGAGGAGAATTTTTGAAAATCCTTAGCCCCTTAGGTACAAGATTATCACTTATATACAAGGAAAGAAATTGTCCATCAATATGTTGATTAGATTCATAAATCAACGTTTTTTCCAAAGTCCTTGCTATATTATAGAAAATTTTAGTGTCCTCCGTTGAATATTCCACACAAGGTGTAGGTAATATCGCTTCAATAGTCTCCATATTTACCCCCATCAGGAGTTTTTCCATTAGTTGATCGCTTTCCACATGCCTTGTGCTGAAACGATTCATTTCACAATTGAACTTAGTAGAAGGCTGCTTTATGTCCGTAATACTCCGATTACACGGGAAAAAATATGAATTCAAAGGACTTGTACACTTCTTATTTAACCTCGTAAGGAAAGAAGAAGGGTAGGGGAGACAAAAAAGGCGCACTGCAATCGTGTAGTACATTAAATTCCAATGGTACTTTATCTTAAATGAATATTCTGCTCACCTGAGCGAGTTGTACTATATGGTACAACTCATTAGAAAGCCAGAATCCTTTTCACAGCTGCTGTTTGATCCAAGTAGACACTCCTATTCCACACAAAGGAAGTAATGCGGAAAAATACACAAATATATATCCACAAGGCTATAAACCCTGTATAGGATCTTTCAGCGCTATGGATCCAATCCCGTCCCTTGGCTATACAATGCTCAATAAAATATGCTTTGATTTCCAAAGCTAACTTTATTAAAAAGAACCTTTACATTAAAACATGCATATAGCTCCTTACTTCAACGCGTTTCGCACGACTCTCTCGTGCTTCGGGTTACCCAACTACGTTGGTTCAGGAGGCAAACAAAAGAGCATTAAACATGACGCAAGAGGAATGTATTGTCCCTAAAGAAAAGGAAAAAAATGGGATGCAGGTATATGAAGCCAATACTCACAATTCAAAGAGGTGCATATGATTTTATCAAAACATTGGAATATTCTGACGTCTGATCCCGTTTTAAAACCTCACTTAACGAAACGTCCAAAAATGATTTACCGTAGAGCAGCCACCCTAAAAAATAGTCTGGCTCCATCAAGACAGAGACAATTGGAAGATTTCAAACGACAGGAAGAATCTGAGATTGAACAAAAAGGGTTGTTTTCTTGTAATTTCCCCCTGTGTAAATGTTGTGGTATGTTAGAGGAAGGTGATACATTTAGCTCTACAAGCACAAATGAGAGTTTTAACATTAAACACATTTAGTTCAAGTTTTGTGATCTATCTAATAACCTGCGATTGCGGAAAGCAATATATAGGTAGAACGACTACTAAACTCTCAGAGAGAATGAACAACCACAGGTTCAATATCAAAAGAAAAAGTAGATCATATAGTCTTCCCAGGCATATTGAAGAGATGCATGGAGATGATAAATACCAAATTAAAGTTCAACCTATTGATTTTGTTCATGAGAAAACACCAAATAGATTGCAGTTATTGACCAATAAAGAAACCTTTTGGATTTTTAAGCTGAATACTATGAGCCCGTTTGGCTTAAATGAAGTGCAGGAGATTATAAATGAATAGTAGATTGCTGTGTACTGATGTTATATAGTTAGAGATATTTTCCTGTAGTGATAGAGTGGGGGCAATTCTAGTAATACGGAGATTAGGGGCATAGAGCATGCGCAATGCGCGCTGAGTTCTGTTAGAACGGTAACGGCGGAAGTGACTTAATAGTATGACAACTTCCGGCACTGAACCCGGGAGTGAACGACAGATGTAATGGTGTTTAACAGTGAGTAGCGTGTATGTATACCAATTGTCTGATATTGTTTTATATATTATATTATAATAATTGTTTGGATCGCATATAGGAAGTAGGGACGTCTATATAAGGTGAGGGTATGAGAGAGTATTTTATTCCTGATGAAGCACGAGGAGAGGGCGTGCGAAACGCGTTTGAAGTAAAGGAGCTTTATGTATGTTTTTTAATGTAAGGTTTTTTTTTAATAAAATTTAGCTTTGGAAATCAAAGCATATTTTATTGAGCTGTATTCCCAAGGGACGGGATTGGATCCATAGCGCTGAAAGACCCTAACGGGGTTTATAGCCTTTGGATATAATTTGTTATTTTTCCGCATTACCCCTTTGTGGGGAAATGATTCTACTTGGATCAAACAGCAGCGGGAAAAAGGGTTTCGGGTTTTCTAATCATTTGTACCATATGTACAACTCGCCAGGGAGCAAAATTCTTTAAGAAAAAGTACCATTGGAATTTTAATGTATTTACACGATTGCAGTGGCCTTTTTTCTCCCTACCCTTTCTTCTTTCCTTACGGGGTTAAAAAAGAAGTGTACAATCCTTTGAATTCATATGGGGTTATAGAAAGGAGAAAGTAGCTTTTTGGGTATAAAAGGGTTATTGAAGTGGAAGGACGAGCTCTGTGATATAAGGGTTATATGATAGGAGGAGAGAAGCGAGCCTGTGATATAGGGGTTTATGATAGGGGAGAAGTGACTCTTGATAATTTTAGGGTTTATATGATAGGGGAGAGGATGAGCTCGTGATTATAGGATTAATGAAAAGGAGAGGGCTGACTCGGGGATATCGGGGTTTATGTTATAAAGAAAAGGACTGAGCTCTGTGATAAAAGGGGTTATTGTAGAAGAGAAAGCTGAGCTTGTGATATAAGGGGGTTATATGTGAGGAGAGAACTGAGTCGGGAATTAGGGTATATGATAGGGAGAGGAGCTGAGCTCCTTATATATAGGGTTATTTATAAAAGAGAAAGCAGAGCTCTGTGATATATAGAGTTATATGGGAGGAGAGGAGCAAATTTTCCTGCTGTCTTTGATATCAACATGCTTCACATCTGTGGTTCGGTCGGGCTCCTTTATCATCGATTCCATTAGAAATGATAGAAAAAATAGTGCAGCATCCAGAGGTAGTTTTTTTGTGCTGAAGATGGACACCATGAAGAATTCCTGACCAATCCCAGTATATCTAATGGAGTTGTTGGGGCCCCGGTGGGGGATGGGCCCCCGAGATATGCTGGATAGATGCAGTCTGTGTCAAGGAACTGGTCGGTACGTTTTCTAACATTTATCTTTTTTCCCCAAGCGCTGTCCCATGGCACATCCCCATAAGTGCAGACACGGCTGCCTATGCTCCCCCAATCCTGTACATTTATCATGTGTGGCACCTATGGGTTAAAGAGAAATTGGAAGTTAAAATTTTCCGTGGCCTAAGCTCTAAATGCAACAGCACCATGACTTATCGAATCAATAAACTCTTCTAATAAAAACTATTTTTAATTCAGCCTTGTCTGTACATTTGATGGATTTCCTTGGAATTTCACAGCTCACATGTAGTCATGTTCTGTATAATTGTATTGACTTTTCAGGTGATCCTTGCTATCTGGATGTGCTCTGCTCTTGAAATATGATTTGCAGATAAAACAGGCGGTAAATGGGAAACCCGTCATTGAACTTTCTTTAAAAATCCTCTTTATTTGAGATGAGCGAGCAGAAAAGTTCTGTTCGTTAGAACCAAACTTTTTTGGTTTCGGTTCGAGGGTTTATTTTAAAAAGAACTCGAAACCCCTTTTAAATCTTGGGGAAAAGATTTTTTGGTTTAATTTTTTTACCTATACAGTGAGGGGAACTGTAATTTCCGTCCTAACCGTAACTGGATATGGAACAAAATTTTGACGAAAATTTGACCTGAGTGACAGAAAAAAAACTGAGAGGCTAAAATATTCTTTTTTCCCTTTTAGTGGTAGAAAAATGAGCATTGCAAGCAGGGGTAGCTATAGGGGGTGCAGCGGGACAGCTGCTACGGGGCCCTGCATCCGAGGGGGCCAAAAACCCTTTGACAATAGAGATTTGGAGACGGTATGTTTTTTCAATTACTGCAAACTGCAAAAAACTGAACTTTTGGGCACTGATATGAAAATTTGCAAATCCAAGCCCTCTGTAAAAAATTAACCATGTTATGAGAGTTGGGCGTTATTGAGCCTGCAAATGGCACCAAATAAGAGTTCTGGGGGTTGGAAAGAAAGCAGCCACAAACCAAAATCCCAACTATTTCTGTCATGGAGAGGAAAATGCTATGTAAGAGCATCTGTACAGCACAGAGAGTGAGCGAAAAAGGCGTTCACAAGGCATAAGTTTAAAGTATATAACAGGGCATGTGATTTTTGCAGCCAAAGAGAGCCCCCCCAAATTTACGATGATGTTTTTGACACTTCTCTTTGCTCTGCACTGATTGGATGGCCCCCAAAAGTGCAGAAAGGTGATTGATGGCCACCAAAAGTGAGAAAAGGGGATTTGATGGGCCCCAAAAGTGCAGAAAAGGGGATTTAAAGGCCGGCAAAATGCAGAAAGGTGATTAATGGCCGCAAAAGTTAAGAAAGGGATTGAATGGCCGGGGAAAAATCAGAAAGGTGATTTAAAGGGCCCACAAAAATGCAGAAAGGTGATTGAATGGCCGACAAAAATGCAGAAAAGGGGATTGAATGGCGGCAAATGCAGAAAGGGGGATTGAATGGCCGCAAAAGTGCAGAAAAAGGGGATTTAATGGCCCCCCAAAAGTCAGAAAGGGGATTGAATGGCCCCCAAATGCAAAAGGGGATTAATGGCCCCAAAAATGCAAAAAGGTGATTGGGTGGCCCCCCCAAAAGGCAATAAAGGGATTGGGTGGGCCCACAGAATGCAAAAGGTGATTGGATCCAAAAAAAGTGAGGAAATGATTGGGGTGGCCCAAAAGGGGCAGAAAAAAAGCTGAAAAAGAAATGAAAAAAGGGGTGTCGAACTAAACGTACTCAAATAAAAAATAAAATGTTCGCTTCAAGTTCAAAAAAATTTGAGAAGTTCTACGGAACTTAACTTTTTTAAAAGTTTGATCAACACACTCTTAAGGTGATTTTATTTCTTTGGGAATCCTAAACATTTTCATGGTCTCAGTTGAAAATTTCGAAATTATTTGATGTGCTGTGATACAGATTATTGAAAAGGTCTATAAAACGGGGGGTACATCTCCATTTTTTGGGGTTTGTTGACAGATAATTCTGTTCCCAGTGTCCACAATTTTCATCTGATGCTGATGGACTCCCGACTGCAACAGAACCACATAGGGCAGTCAACCAGCAGTCATCTGCAATAATTATTTGAAGCATGCATCGCCTAAAAAGCTAGATGGACTCGCTGTTAAATGATTTAAGTAGATGGACACCAAGACAGATGATGGCAAAAACAGGGTTGGCTGCAGCACCACAAGTGAGTTCAGTCTGGAAGCAAGGCAATAATAAATGATAACTCACCTCAAGAGATAACGGTTCCTGAATCTTCCCCTAACCTGTCCCTAACATCTGACCTGGACACCAAGACCTGTCTTGCTCTGTTCTGTTTCTGAAACTAAGCCTTAAAGGGGTTGTCTCACTACAAGGATTACTTTTTATGTTAAACATTGTGCAAAAACAAGTCAATTTGTAATATGTGTTCATTAACAGTGTCCTACCTATTCCTAGATATCCCTTCTTGTATGGGTTGCATCAGCTCCTCAGGTTGCTATAGCTACAGACCTGTTAGATCTCTCCTGAAAGGCTGCCAGTGCTGATTGCTATAGCTACAGACCTGGTGTCCTCAGCAGCTCGTTAATGCAGGCTAATAGTAACAAGTAAAGCAAGTAAACCGCCCCTGAATTCACAAATGAAACCAAAAGAACAGGACTGAGGTGAAATGAATTATCCTGCTACAGCAAACAACTCTATTGATCAAAGACTCCTTAGGCAGAGCACAGCAGAAAACTATACAAAGACAAAACTAAAATTTTCAAGGACTACAACAAACTTTGATGGAGCAAAGCTAGGCTAAACAAGAAGCAACTAGTACAGAATGCAAACACTAAACATATTACTAGATAAAGTCTCAGGACAGAACAATCTCTCAGAACAAGCACTATAATCCATACCAGGTTACCAAACCCAGCAAGCATTATAGAGAGGCTAGCAATTCTCCAATTCTCCCTAACAAGTTCAACAATGTGTTACCTCATCAGCTTGCCTGCTCTTAAAGTAACGTTTGAGGTGGTTGCATAGATAATGCCTAACAAGGGATCTGCTGTGGAGAAGAAGACAAAATAGCTGGAGAATTCTTGGCATTCATAACTAAGGTAGAGAAAAAGCAAAATAAGGGGCTCTTCCTAATATATCTATATAGAAACATTAAAGCTGGAAGAATAAAAATAATCAACTGCTAATCTGCTTGAGTTGTGCAACTCTAGATACAAAACCTTGAAATTTTCTTAACAGCTTTTAAGTTGTAGAGTTGTCCTTCTGCTGCTCAGGTAGAGTTGATCAGGGCCAAGGTAAAGCAATGGTAATTTTGGAGAAACTGGTCATTTGGGGAAAAAAAATGCAGGTTGCTGTATATTTGATCTTGGAGTGGTTCAATTACTTTTTATTCCTCAACATAAAACAGTATAAGAGTTTTATTTGTGGAATACGCCGGACTTTCATCTATATCATGGTGAATTCTATAACGGAGTTCAAAAAGGGTTTGGATGCATTTCTGGAGTGTAATGATATAACAGGTTATAGTGTCCAGGATGTAATAATAGAACAAGTTATAGTGACCGAGATTCTGGAGATGGGTCTGGAGACATTTCTAGATGTAATAATAGAACAAGTTATAGTGACCAGGATTCTGGAGAAGGGTCTGGATACATTTCTAGCTGTAATATAACAGGTTATAGTGACCAGGATTCTGGAGAAGGGTCTGGATACATTTCTAGATGTAATAATAGAACAAGTTATAGTGACCAGGATTCTGGAGAAGGGTCTGGATACATTTCTAGATGTAATATAACAGGTTATAGTGACCAGGATTCTGGAGAAGGGTCTGGATACATTTCTAGATGTAATAATATAACAGGTTATAGTGACCAGGATTCTGGAGAAGGGTCTGGATACATTTCTAGATGTAATAATATAACAAGTTATAGTGACCGGGATTCTGGAGAGGGGTCTGGATACATTTCTAGATGTAATAATATAACAGGTTATAATGACCAGGATTCTGGAGAAGGGTCTGGATACATTTCTAGATGTAATAATATAACAAGTTATAGTGACCGGGATTCTGGAGAAGGGTCTGGATACATTTCTAGATGTAATAATATAACAAGTTATAGTGACCAGGATTCTGGAGAGGAGTCGCTGATCCAGGGATTTTTCCGATTGCCATATTGGAGTCGGGAAGGAATTTTTTCCCTAAAATGAGGACAATTGGCTTCTACCTCAGTGGGTTTTTTTGCCTTCCTCTGGATCAACACTGAACTGGATGGACGTCTTGTCTTTTTTCAGCCTTACAAACTATGTAACTATATATGCTCCTTCAGTTTGCTGTAATCCTAATAGTCCATGTGATTCCCTGGACGGGTGAGCTGGCTAAAACTTTATTTGGTGAATATACAAGTTTGTGCCTAACAGTAAAGAGAATGCTGAACTTCGGTCATGTGGGGGGTCAAGGGGGAGACTAAAAACCACTGAAGGCACTTGCACACACCTTCAATAGCTTTCCGGTCAGCATTTGTACTTCTGACCACTGTTCATCCAGATCCCTCCTGATGCCCATACTTGCTTCGCTTTTTTTTAACAGGAAGTGATGAGAAAGCCTCAAGTAGGGAGATAAAACAAGAGGATCGGGAGCTGAAATGCATCATGCCCGATCCTACTATCTCCCGACATCATTTGTGAGGGGATAGTCAAAAGAACCCCCCCATGCACATTACCCACTTAGCTGATCTTGGTGCAAGGGACTTTAGTTTAGGGGCTGTTCACACGGCAAGTGCCAAATACCGGTCGGTTATGCGAACGGTATTTGTCCTGTTTTGCGGCCGTCCCTACGGCCGCGGGGGCTTGCTTCTCTCCACGATGAGCGGAGAAAAGCCCTCCCCTTCACATCGAGATGCACATATGTGCAATCACAATGTTTTGCGGGCGGACTGCTGGCGGAGGGAAAAGCGCATCCGTAAAGCGGACCTGAAAAACGCAACAGTAGATACTTTATTTGGATCCGTATTGGGTGCGTGTCGAGTTGCGGTTTACGGATGGGCTTTGTGGCTGATTAGTGATGTGTAGAATCTTCTTTAGTTATAGTTGGATTGCAAATTCAGTACAGGGAATCTTTTTGCCCTTGTGTGTCGTGTTCTTTGTCCTCCCTCCGTCTTGTTCGTTTGTCTACTTGTTTAATTGATTTGTCTAAATGGTCGTCTGTTGGACCTACTTTATTAGCTTATTAGGACGGTGCTATTGACTGATAACTTATGACTGTGATTTATACATATTACTTGGATTTATCTGTTATGTTGCACACTGCTTCTGTTGATATGTTGCTAATGCACCTTGTTGATTACTTTCTGTAGCCCTACATGGTTTTGTGTTTGTAAAAATTTAATAAAAATTTACAATTATAAAAAAAAAGAAATAACTATTTCTACACATTTTTTTTTACACTTAGTAATGTCTAAGTAGACTCCTGTATGCTAAGACATTACACTATGTGTCAGTATGACACAGTCTGCTTTCAGGGCAACACACAGTGTCCCCTGAGAACAGGCTTGCTATACAGACAGCCCTGGGGCTACTCTAGGTCCCCAGGACTGACTGT
Organism: Phyllomedusa bahiana; assembly: GCA_025379985.1. Taxonomy (NCBI): domain Eukaryota; kingdom Metazoa; phylum Chordata; class Amphibia; order Anura; family Hylidae; genus Phyllomedusa; species Phyllomedusa bahiana. The sequence goes on along the minus strand of JAODAL010011226.1, from coordinate 5,370 downwards.
ATGGGCATTCCCCAGGCTCTATCTGGTCACCAGGAGTCCCAGTGACTCGAAGGAGCAGGGAAATCCCCTTTAATTTTGCAGCAGGACAGACCGTAGGCCGGTCGTTAAGGGGTTAACAAAGTTATATTTATTGCATCTAGTCTTAAAGTGTTGGGAACTTGGTCAGTAGAACCGAAGCCGCTAATGAACAAAAGATGAGTATTAACAAAAAGTGATCTCTATCATATCTAATGTGGAAGTGTTCAGGACTTGGGCAGAAGTACTGGAGCTGCCAGGGAAAAAAAGTAAACATTAACAGTGATCTTTTTTGCATCTAGTTTGGTTCTTGTTCAGAAGTATTGTTGCCGCCAATGAACAAAAGGTGAATTTTAATAAACCATGATTTCAATCGCATCTAATCTGGAAGTGTCGTGGACTTTGTCAGGAGTTCTGAAGATGACAAGGGCCAAAAGGTGACTGTTAACAATGACCTCTATTGCGTCTAATCTAGCAGCTTCCGGGACTTTGTCAAAAGGACTGAAGCTGTCAAAGAACAAAAAGAGAGTATCAGCAAACAATAATCTCTATTAAATCTAATCTGGAAGTGTTGTGGACTTGGTCGGAAGTTCTGAAGCCGGTAAGGGACAAAAGTTGAGTATTTCTCATCATTGTTCTCTGTCGCATCTAATTTGGAAATGTTGGGGTTTTGGTTAGAAGTACCGAAGTTTCTAGGGGACAGAAGATGAGTATTAACAATCATCTCTATTGCATCTAACCTGGACATTTTGGGACTTGGTAAGAAGTTTCCAAAGGACAAAAATAGAATATTTACTAACCATAATCTTGATCATATCTGATCTGGAAGTGTCGGGAACTTGGTCAGGAGTTCTGAAGCTTCCAAAGGACAAAAATAGAGTTCTTCCTAACAATGGTCTCAGGACTTGGTCGGGAGTTCTGAAGTCGACAAAGAACATAAGGTAACCATTAACAATGACCTCTATTCAAATTGACTGAAGATGTCAGAAAACAAAAAGAGCGCACCAACAAACTATGATGTCTATTGAATCTAATCTGGATGTGTTGGCACTTGGTCGGAAGTTCTAAAGCTGGCAAACGACAAAAGGTGATTATTAATAACCATTATTTTCTGTCAGATCTGATCTGGGAACTTTGGGATCTTGGTCAGAAGTTACGAAGCTGCTAGGGGACAAGAAATGAGTATTAACAAATAATGATCTCGATCACATCTAATCTGGAAATTTCGTGAAAATAGCGCTGCCAAAGGACAACAGTTGAGTGTTGGCAAACAGCGATCTCTATTGCATCTGATTAGGACATTTCGGGGACTTAGATGTACAGAAGCCACAGAGGGAAAAAAAAGTGAGTATTTAAAAGCAATGATCTTTATTGCAACTACAAACACAATCCAATATCACCAGCACACTACTAGGACTAAGATACAAAAAGAACATTGGAATTTTTGGAAAACCATTTCTGCTACTCTGAATACATTAAAAAATGTGAGGTTCTTAGTGTACATTTTCGAACAAAACTGTATAAGCCCACCTGCCATTTGCAAGACAACCTCAATACAGATGGGAACCTACACTATAAGTTACCTCTCTTGGTGCCTGTTCAGACCTCCACATTTCAGGGAGAGAAGCTTTCAGTTGCAAGCTACTCTGCATTGATTTGAAAACCCATGCAATTGGGTGGAGTGCAAAAAGCCAAAGTGGGGGCAGCCACTCCCCCATACAGTCTAGGAAAACAATGTTTGGTCTGCACATCCCAAAAAGTTTTTTTTTTTAAAAATTAGCATAGGTGCACGCTGGTGTGGCAGTAAAGTACAAACACTATTCAATCCGTAGGTTCCCACCTTTATTGAGGTCACCTTGCTGTGGTGGGTGGGCTTACACAGTTTTGATCAAAAATGTGAACTAAGAACCTCAAAATTTTTTTCTTGTATTCAAATTAGCAGAAATGCTTTTCGAAAAATTCCAGTGTTTTTTTTTGTATCTTAGTGCTAGTAGTGTGCTGCTGATATTGGATTGTGTTTGTAGTTGCAATAAAGATCATAGGTTTTAAATACTCACTTTTTGTCCCACTGTGGCTTATATACTTCTAAGTCCCCAAAATGTTCTAATCAGATGCAATAGAGATCGCTGTTTGCCACTATTTTCATGGAATTTCCAGATTAGATTAGATTTCCAGTTTTCTTTTTGATTGTTTTTAGTGCTAGTAATGTGCTGCCCATATTGTATTGTGTTTGTATTTTACTGCCACACCAGCATGCACCTATGCTCATTTTTTAAAAAAAAGAAAAAACTTTTTGGATGTGCCGACCAAAAATTAGTTGCAATAAAGAAAAACAATCAGGAAATTTGGGGGACTTGGGGGTCAGAAGTACAGAAGCCACTGAGGCACGAAAACTGAGTATTTGCAAAGACAATAGTAATTTACATAATTATTTAAAGGAAATAAAAAGCTAATATTTGGGACTTTATACAACTGTGTTGCAAAAGCTCTGTCAAAAAAAATTTTGAAGAAAAGGGCGCCCCCAACTCAGGGTTTTGGGCCCGGTTTTTCAGGGGGTTTGCTTTTTTGTGACCGCTAAAAAAAACCGGGCCTGAAAATGAGCACAATGGGGCTCTATGGAAACCCGTGCAGAAGGCCCCCATGCAGGGGTTTTTTCCCCCCCGGTTTTTTTCCCGGGAAAATCTGTGCAAGCCAATGTGAACGGGGAGGGCTTTTCTCCGCTCATCGCGGAGAAAAGCCACCTGAGCCCCCCCCCCCGGCGCGGCTGTCTGCACGGCACTAAAACAGGACAAATACCGGTCGGATAAACTGACCGGTATTTGTCCCTTGCCGTGGGGACGCAGCCTAACGCAACATGAGATCACAGCACAGAATGTGACCTCAACTTCATCAATGGCTTTTGTTTAGAGATGATAGCAAATAACAACAAAAACTATGAAATCACAGTCAAGTTAAACCCTGCTTTATAGGGGGGCCCAAAAAAACTGTAAGATGGAAAAAACCCAAAGTGGTCCCACCGGGGTACACGGAAAACACCCCCCATAACAGTCAATCATGATACTGAGCACATTGATATCTTCTAGGATATCCGCCTCTAAGAGTGATCATTCCGTCTATTTGAAATATGAAGTTGTCTCAATAAGATTTTTAGGAAAGGCAGAGATGTTTGCAAGGATAACGATGGTTTATGAAGCCATTATAGAACAGGAAATGGAGCAGCCAACGTGATGTAAAACTCGGGTTTACTTTTTAAGAAAGAAGTACGCAACTTTTTTCCAGCTGAGAATATTTAATGCGTCTTCTGGGGCCAGCTCGATTTTATCTAGCATTTCAAGAAGGTTTAAAAAGGGGAAATTGGGGGTTGTCAGATAGGGGTTGTATTACCCTGGTTCAAAATTTTCATTTAACCCATCAGGGAACAGCCACTGAAGCTTAAAAATCCAATAGGCTTCTCTTTATTTAGGGGGTTGCTGTTTGCCAATTGAAAGAAAAAGTCTATTGGAATGGTTTTAATCGATTCAGACCGGATCCCTTGGGCTTGAACTAAAGGTCTGGACGGACTTTGTTTAATGCAGCCTGAATTGACATTAAAGCGATGGTTGCTGAACCGTTTTCTCTGGGTCTCTGTGCTTTTTCCCCCGTCTTGCAAACCGCAGACGAATCCCATCAAATGCATCACAAAAGAGGAACCGCAATCCAGGAGAGATTTGATTTTAAAACAAAAGTTTTTGCGTCATGTTCTTTGCCGAAGACATTTGCTGTGACCCGCACGGAGGTATGAGATATCAGAGGGGTTACCTCTGATTTTTATCCCCATCGCTCGGGACTAGATTTTTAAAAAGTTTTTTTGGGGTCTATTGTGGTCTGTGGTTTTCTTGGAATAAACTTTAAGCAGGTTGCATTGCAGTTCTTAAAAGTGTTGTCTCACCACATGGGATAATTTTTCCCCTCTGCCCTGTTTTTTTGGGTTTTCATTTTTTGAATTCAGTGGTTTTTGTTTAATGGTTTTACTGGCTTCTACTGGCCTGATTTGATGAGTGTTTGAGGACACCAGGTCTGTAGCTATAGCAACCCATTGCTGGCAGCCTATCAGGAGGAGAATAAAAGGTCTGTAGTTACCTTGGGAGTGATCCCCACCCCATAAAAGGGGGGATATTTTGGAATGGTAGTACACTTTTTAATCGACAATATTGAAAAGCGGGGCCATTTTTTCCCATTGTCACTTTAATTCTCCAAAAAATTGGGGAATCTGGGCAAGAGAATTTAAGAGTGATTTTTGCCCAATATATTTACTATTTTCCCAATGGGCCCAAAAAACTTAAACTTATCAGTTCTCTATTTTTAAAAAAACTAAAACGTAACTTTTATTTAAAAATTTTCTTAACCTCTTTACACACTATTTAAAAACTGACTCTATCCTCTATTTCCCCCCCCTTGCTTCTGGGAAAAAGGGGGAATTTAAATCCCTTTCTATCATCATGTCTGGTGGAACCCCACCTATTAACAGAGGGGGGCCTTTTTATCTATAGAAAAATACTAAACTTTTAAATAAGGGATCCAAGCCAACTTTTTGGGCATCTCCCTAATATCATAGCACAAAAACAAATAAGGCCCCCCTTTTTACCCCCGTCTGGATCGGAAACCCCTAAAACCTTGATTTAAAGGGCCCGGTTAGCTGGGGAAACATGTCCCGGGGGGGTGGCCTTTACGTTTTTAAATTATGATCTCTCCCTCTGGGCTACAAGTGTCACCGGGTGCGGGCGGTGTTTTTACAGGGGGGCCTTTTTTGTTCTGTGTCTATGAGTTTGGGGCGCTGCCCCAAATAGTTTGGGGTTGGGAAACCCTTACTGAAGTAGTACTTTTTTATAGTTTTAAGGGCTCCCCCTGTTAATTTTGGTGGGGGTTCCCCCAGACTTGATTTTATAGAAAGGAGTTATTTTCCCCCTTTTTAGAAACAAGGGGGGTTAAAAAATTTAGGATTAGGGGTTAGGTTTTTTAATTGGGGTTGGGATAGGGGGGGAAAGAATTTAGGGGTATTTAAAGTTTTTGTTTTTAAATGTTTAAAAAGGGGTAAAAAGAAATGTGGAGTTTTTTTTGCCTTTTTGGGGCCAAAATTAGTAAAAAATAGGGTTTTTTCCTTGGGAAAAATTTTGGTGGTGCCGGGGGCCCCAAAATTGGGGCCCAAATTAGTTGTATGGGGGCCTTTTGGGAATTTAAAAAAAAATTTTTGGAATTTAAAATTTGGGCTTTGGGGGGTTAAAAAGGAAAAAAGGTTTTTTTTAATTTGAATTCCGTTTTAAAAACCTTTTGGGGGGTAGGGGAAACAAAAAGGATTTCCTTTTTATAATTCTTGAG